>LPNX010659432.1:145137-214714 GCA_001517045.1 Pseudotsuga menziesii | reverse complement strand
TAATATCCAAAAATAACATATATATATATATATATATATATGTTATTTTTGGATATTAGATGTAATAATATCTATAATTTTATTATATATGTATTATATCTGATAAGTGAACACTGACCATATTTTAAAGATATGGATTGGAAATGAAATTAACTTTTTTTTCCCCAAAATTTACCATATTTTAAGTTTTTTTTTCTATTGCTGAGTCTTGCCGAGTCTTTCCTGAGTTTTTCCTGAGCCAACGAGTCACATGCCAGCCGAGTCTTTTCTGAGTCCGAGTCGTGCAACATTGATTTAAACACCTCTACGTGAATGGAAAGTGTATCAGTGTGTGTGTGTGTGCCCTTGTTTTTGTGTATATGGTGGCTTTGAGTTTATTTTCATCCATGTTGTTTGAGTCAAAGATACTCATTAAGTCATCCAAGTCTGGCCGAGTCAACTGTAAAATGAGTACTTGACTCAGACTCCACTGACAGACTCGGTTCTTGCCAAGACTCACCTCAGGTTGTGACACTATGTGTGCATGTTCTTGTATATATGGTGGCATTGAATTTATTTTCGTCAGCATTATTTGACTCAATAGAGACTCGCTGAGTCATCCAAGTCTAGCCGAGTCAAGTCTAAAATGAGTACTCGACAAAGACTCCCATGACAGATTCTGTACTTGCTGGGACTCATGAGACTGACCTCCTGACCTCAGAGTCGTGAGACTTAGGATTCCCCAAGATTGAATCAGACTTGGCTTAGACTCGCAAGACTCAACTCAAACTCACGAAACCCATGAGTTTTAAAATATTTACTTAAATAGTTTTTTTCTATTTGCTGAGTTTCGCTGAGGCCAAGGCCAGGCAATATTTGTTTTGATTCTGACAACGTTTATTTTCATAGTTTTGCTGCCTCCTCTTTACTTCTTCAAGTTAGAATGTTCTTGGAAGTTACCCTATTAGACTTTGCATTGGTAATGCAAATGTTTGAGCATTTTCTTTCTAATACTTTGTTGCTTGTTTGTGCAGGCAAATTTAATTGGGACAGCTGCAGCAGTTTATCTTCTGGATGATGGAGTTCACTGGGGAGGGGCTCCTCCGGTTAAGGTATGGTTACGGTGTGTTTTTAATGTTTATTTCCAATGCAAACTGTACATTCAAATTTTAAGAATAACTAATCTAATTAGAAACATATTAGGAGCCCCTTTATGAATTCCTTCTTTGGAAGTCATTGTTCTAATCTCATCCCTTGACTCAGGGTGTACGTGATGCAGCTGTAGAGTTATTGCATCCGTTGGTTGCTGTGCATGCGGAGGTATGCTTAATCAATTAAAACATGGTTTACACATGCACTGAAACTGCTATTGTTGAATTTTCAGTTTACAGCAAAAAATATTGCAGTTAATTTATGCCTAAATATAATTTCTGGTGTTGTCTATTTTTTGGTAAAAACTTTCTTTCCTTTCATCTTTTTGCACTTTATTGCCTATAAATATAATACAGGTTTTCCTAATGTTAAATGTATCTACATACTTCTAAATGATGTTGCTTTATCCATGTCTCTTTTTTCCGAGTAAAAATTCATATATTTGATCTATCAAGTAGAAATCAAAATGTACATGCAAAGTAACACCTCGGAACAACAGAGACATAGGCCTCTTTCATCATAACACCCGGGACCAAAGGACCATCTCAGCACATCAGAGGCAGAGGTCTCTTCTTCATAACACCCCTGGACTTATAGACTTCTGAAACACTCCATGATTCTTCCTTCAAAAGGACATAACAACATCGATTGAAAAAAATGCAACATTCTGAAAATTCAGACATTAATCTCTGAACAGAGTTTAATTCTGCCTTTACCGACATGCTTTTAATCCAAGATAATGACATCTTCTGGAGAAGTTCTTTCTTTCATTGTTTCTGATATAGTTACACATCCTTTGTGAATAAAAAGGGCTTCCTTTGAATGCTGATCTATTTCGTCATTCAGTTCTCTGAATATAATCGTAAAAGACACCTCTTGAAAGTATTATTTTGTCTCCTTGAATTTGTCCATAAGCGACTGTAGAACAAGATTTTCCAAGTTAGTTTTACCTCGCCCAGTCAATTATCAGTTTGGAATCACCCAGCACTTGAAGGCTATTTAGTCCTCTGTCCACAGTATTTATTTACTAACAACCTAGCAGCAAACAACTCAGCTCTATTATTGCTTCCACACCCACATGCTGAGTTGAATATTATGTTTGGTTTTCAGATAGATAGAGGACGACTCCTGCACTGCAGAGTGGAAATTTCGTTTACTCAGGCAGTTAATACAAAACTGAAGTTTCAGCTTGTTCCTAAAGGTTTCTTGGATCTTAGCCCTAGAATTTTCAGCATTTAATACCGCTGTAAATTAAAATGTAAAACAGCAATGTCAATATCACAATAATTCACTTCTAACATCTCCAAACTTCACGGTAATTCAAGAAGGTACAAAACCAAGACATACGTTTTCACTCCTTTGAGGGCAACTTATCAGCCAACAAACATATCTAAAAATGAACTTTAACAGCAGTATAACAGCAGTAAATGCATCCCCTTATATTCTTCCTCTGATGTCAGATGACTTAACAATTTGCTCTTTTACTTATGTCAAATCAGCAAGACATAAATCACTGTAAATTGTAAAGCATAAAGAACATATACGTGGATATTTAAACTGCAATTGGCACAAGATATGGGCTGCTGGAAAATTCATATATAAGCTCAAGATGAAGTACAAGTACATACCATAGCCTTCTCTCAAGTCTAGTACAAAAATCCAACCATCCAAAAAATCCTATGTAGGGTAAATCATCAAACACTAAGTCAACCAAGAAGATCCAAGTGCAAGAATCCCTCTAACACTATCTCCAAGGCAAGATGTTCTCTTCTTTTTCTTCACAAATCCAACCTAGGGTTTCCTCTGAAAACTCTAATCTTCAATCTCCAAGGGTAAGACCCTAATTCTAGAACTCTGAGATGTTCCAAAAAGGACAAGAAGACCAAGAAACCATAGCACCTCAAAAGAGAGAGATAAACAAGTACAAGTGAAGATCCCAGAGAGAGAGATAGAGAGAAATCCAAGATCATCACCAATCTGTCCTTCACAAAAGTAAATCCTAATTACAAGAGCTAACTCCAACCAAGATGTCCCCCTTTCTTTCCATAAGCTTCTCCTAGGCTTCATGAGGAAACCATAGCGAATCTCTCCTAGAAGAGAAGTACAAAAAGAAGTGTACAAATTGTCAAATGATGATGTGACGATCATGTATAAAATGGTTCTCTCCTTCCTCTATTTATATGAGAGGTAAGGGCAACCAAGAATATTATGTGGGTCTAAGCTCTTACTAACAACCTACATGATCCCTTGTAGGCCACACATGTGAGGCATCCACTAAAGAGTACAAGTGTCTTTCTCTAGTGGTGATGTCTTGCAGAATAATGACTCCAAGGTGATGTAGCTACACAAGGCAAGTTCACGCCACTCCATCATTAGCCTCCATGGATTCCATCTATCCTCCAAAGCAAAGTACTCCATCCAGTCAGCTACTCTGCAAGAACACTGTCTAAGCCCTAGGCATCTTCGAGCCATCTCCAATCCTTCAAATAGGTAACCAAGCTGCCTATGGCTTGAATCCCAACTCCATGATGCAAAATGCTCCACATCTTCTAAAGGACACTCTCCAACTGGCGTCTCCGTGAGTCCTCAATCAACGACATCCACCAAACTACTAGAAGACTTCCAATGCCTAAAAGAAAGCCAAGGCAACAACATCCTGAGGCAAGCATCCATTAAGAAAGCTATCTCAACTGCGCATATCCATTAAGAAAGCTATCTCAACTGCGCATATCCATCATGGACCATCTCTTGTGCTATAATCCATCTTGAACCATCTAGGAGTTAGTCATACATCATGTACCTCAAATCAATGTTTTAAAACTCGGACTCGGACTCGGACTCGGAATCAATCAAGGGTCAACTCGGACTCGGACTCGGAATCGGTAATGACTCGGCTGATTTGAATTTAATGACTCAGATTACTCAAAAAATACATAAAATAATAATTTTAAAGAAAAATAATATTTTAAAGATTTTAATCCATGCTTGCAAAGCATTAGAGACAAAATATCCAACGTCTACTCATGCATACACCATATAAGTGTGAATATATCAAAATGGCATTGAGTGTACTGTGCAATACATATCTAGAACAAAAAACATAATCAATGAGGCCTAAATGGCTTGTAGAGTCCAAAAAACAACATGCTATGATGCCACTACATCATATGTCAATGATCATACATCTCTTTTTTGTTTAGCCTTCTCTTCAAATTCATCAAACTATTGTTGCAACTCCAACATAATCTCACCAATAAACTCTGAATCAGCTTCCCATGGGGCAATATTTCCTCTAACAACAACCAACTGTTGTTTAAATCTATCCATGTCTTGCAACACTTGCAATACATTTTCCCTTCAATGACAGCAGCATAGATCCATGCCTGATCTTTTCCTTTTGGGGCCAATCTAGAATCTAAATGCAAAGCAAATCTAAACATGCAAAGAAAAAAGAAAAAAATCTTATTATTTTGGCAGCAAACAATAGAAAAGAAGACTGATATTTGTCAATTTAATGAGAAAGAAACAAACAATGGCTAGCTCAAAGCTAACATACATCTAGGTAACAGAAAACCGGTCTCCAACAGTCCAACTCCTGCAATCATGTTGATTGTTCTTCACTGTTGGACGCTCCTCTAAGCCTCCATGAATCCAAACAACAATAATGCCAAATGCTCACAAACATCTTACAACAGAAGTGTGAGGCAAATAGAAAGGCAGGGGGTCATCTTATGGCCTCAGGTTATGGTTAGAATAAGAAAAATCTTAAAAATAAAAAATAAACATGTTATTTTGGAGTTTGCATTCTTGTGGGTGTCTGCCATAGCTGACTCGGGTTGCAACTCGGCCGACTCGGCCAACTCGGACCCTAACTCGACCGACTCGGACCCAACTCGGTTGACTAAGTATAAAATCGGCCACCCGAGCCGAGTTGCAGGCTGAGTCAGCTCGGCCAGGGGTCAACTCGGCCAACTCAGCCAACTCGGACTCGGACTCAGCTAGTTTGTAAAACACTGCCTCAAATCTCATGGAGCACCTGCAAACATGGTGTAATCACTTTCAGAGCAACAAGAATGTCTAACACATTCTTCTGGATGTTAAAGTAGCAGCAACAAGGAAGGTCTTCCTACATGCATGTGTCTTTGCATGTATAAGGCTTAAATCAGGAAACCAATTGAATTTAATTTACTTTTCCTAAGTTTACTTTGGAAAATAAATTGAAGTGATCTAATTATTAATTGACTTTATGAAAACACTTTTTATAAACTAAAAGTGAAATTAGGGCTTTCGCTCTGCATAAAGTTATAAAAGAAAGGTCAATTGGTGGAGAGGACACACACACTTGTATTCTGACAGAGAGAGAAAGTCAGACAGAGAGTTTTTGCAAAGAAGACGGAAGCAGGAGCTGCAAAGTAGCCTGTACATACCGTACGGATTCCGTACAACACCCGTACAACCGGACGAATCCGTACAACCACATGTGGGAGGTCGTACTGCAAGCCGTACAGTCACGCAAAGGTGTGTTGGGTTTTAGCTGGAGTTGTCCAGTGATTTTGCTTTGTACTAGTTTGCCAGGTTTGGGTGATTAGTAGTTGATTGCAAAAGTTCCATATTTTCCCTATAATAAAATCCATATCTGACTGCTGCATTGATTTTCCCATCTTGGGGTTTTCCGGAGGTTTCCATACCCAAAATAATAATGTCTATATTGTGATGTGATGTTGTGAATTATTTCTCACTACTTTATATTCCGCTGCATACTTGTAAAAGGTATTCATTTGTGGTTATCCGTAGAAATTTTGGATACACTGTTTAGCCCTGGTTTGAATATTAAAGGAAAATTTACAGTGGGGATTCTTGACTTTCCTCATAAAAATTTTCCAATGCCCTTGATTGATCTATATCTAGGTGTTTTAGGGCTCTAGCATTCATCTGAACTGTTGGTTTACAGAAACCTTGATACACATATCTGATCATGTAACATACCTAGATAGGCTGATTCAACTCTTTTCCTTGGAACAGTATCTCATTTCTCGTGAGCCATATAGCCCAGCCAATTGCGCATGGAAAAGTGAAATGTGTGTTTGAATCTCTTTTACTTGGAATAGCATCTCATTTCTCGCAAGCCATATTGCCCCCACAATTGTGTATGGAAAGGCTAACTGATCTATCTTCATATCACTATTCAAAATAATCGGGTGTTTCCTAGAGTTATCCCATGTTAGTATTTTATTTGACAACGCTACCCATAATAGAATTTGTCTTGTTTGGGTTCTTCAGTTTCCATTTGTTCTTCCACGACCATTTCTTCTGTCTCTCCTCCCCATCTTCCAGTCTTGCCTCATATCATAAGTTTGCTGTGTATCTTTGTGGTGCTTTATCTTTGGACCAAATAATTTCATCTTCAACATCCTGTAGTCTAATATCACTATGTTTTAAACTGTGAGTGTACTGTTGCCATTCATTTACTAGATGCCCTTGTAAATCCAATTGAGCTGCTGATTTCCAACCTTGACTCCATATGTTGTTGTTTTCTGGATCTATTGCATCAACTATACGAAAGGTCTCCTATTTGCGTAAAGATGCAATCAAAAACCCTAAACTTGAATGAAGTTGTACACCATTGTATATGATATATCAAGCTTGAAGAGTAATGAAGAAGAGGTATTGCTGATTTGTTGTATGGTTATGTTATGCTTTTCATTTGTTGTAAATCTGTTGTAGTTTCTCATTATCATTCTAATGTGAAGGTTGCATTGAAATTTTTTTCATTTAGGAGGAAAGCAATGTGAGGAAATTTTTCTCTTGTTTTTATGCTGTTTTGTTTTTGTAATTATTATCCATCTTCTATCTAATTTAAGTTGCAGATTGGAGTCATAATACAGTGATAAAACAACACCTTCATATGAGGATTGCTATGTGGCACCTCTAGCCCTCCATGACTTGTTTATACCCATATTTCCAGCAATTACATAGAGTTAATTGTAACTAAATTAGTACCTTTTACCTTTTGTACATACTTAAAGATGAATGTACTAAATTAGTTGCTTCATCTATATGGGTTGGATGTGTCACATTAGTCCTCTCTACCTTATAGCCTACCTCAAACTAGTTGTGATTGTGGCAAATTAGCTCTTGTATTGTACCATATTTCATGATTCAATTAGCTCGCAGATTGACAGGTATTGATCTCATCATTTCATTTCATTTTTCCCTTCTTCTTCCCTCTTTCTTTACCATATCCCTTTCTCAATTTCCATGCCCTTTTATATGCTACAATTACTTTGTTTTATCAATGTTTACTCTTCAATTTCACTTTTAGCCCCCACTCCATAGCCTTGATAATCCTACCTCATGGAAGCCCCCTTGTGTTGGAAAAGAGACAACCTAAAGTGTGAGGAACAATTGCGAAGGTGACTGTTGGAAGTCTTCGAGAGTTACACAAATCTATCACCTTGTCCTTGGGAATACATGAGTGCTAGATTTTGTTGTAACAAAACAATGGTATATAGGTACTCTCAACCATAGTTGATAACATTGGCATCGACAAAAAATCGATGAGGGTCCAGAACACAACTTCTTGGCAACATCGGCAAAAAATTGAGAAAAATCGGCAAACCGCAGCCAGCATTAAAAAATACAAATAATCATTTTTTTCAATTTTTAAACTTATTAACTAACAATACATCAAATAAACACTTTGACACATAAATATAGGAAAACACCGATATATATGTATGCGTTAAAATTTAGGGTTAGATTAGGTTTTAACATAAATAAATATACTTCAATGCACAAACAAAATTATGAACAAGGTTAGATTCATAATATTTCAATAAATTTAAACTGCAATAAAATCAAACATAATTTTCAGCTCTTCCAACTTTAACACTCCATTGGTCACTCCGTTAAAATTGGTCCTTGAGATGATTCACCAAATGCCATGTACAGTAACAATATGATAATATAATGTACATGAGATAACAATAGTAAAGAATCGTAACAGTACTAATCTAGAATTATTATTGAACATGGACAAGTCAACTGGATGAACAAATGACGTACCTTGAGAGAAGGCTTAAGAGGGTTAAAGCAGTAAGTAAACAGACCTCAGATCTTTAATCAACAGGAAGAGAAATTTCAATCAATTACTTAGGATTTAGCAACACACTAGCAGAGAGATAGAGTCATGCTTTCACACAGTCATACTTAGCAGATGCTCATAGTCATGCTGAGTAAGAGACACTCAGTCACGCTGGCAGGGACACACATGCATGCATGCAGAGAAGTGAACATAGTCACGCTGCAGAGTAGAGACTGCAGTCAGTCACGCTGCTGAGTAGAGACCACAACCATGCGGAAAGTAGACACATGGTCACGCTAGGTTAGAGACCACAATCTCGCAGCGAGTATAGACACACAATCACACAGCAGGTGGAGACATGGTCATGCTAGGGTAGAGACCACAATCGCGCGACGAGTATAGACACATAATCACACAACAAGTAGAGACATGCTCACAATAGGGTAGAGACCATAGTCGCACGAGAGCAGGTAAGCACAGTCACATTGAACGCAGGGCTCACGTTGAGTGGAGGACACAGTCACATGGAGTAGCAGGTAAGCACAATCATGCTGAGCAGAGGACTCACGCTGAGCAGATGACAGAGCCACTTGGAGCAACATGTAAGCACAGTCATGCTGAGTGGAGGACACAGTCACGCTGAGTAGCAGGAGACACAGTCACGTTGGGCAGCAAGAGAAGACACGATTATGCTAAAGAGAGAGACAAGTCACGCTAGAGCATGGTGAGACACGATCACGTTGGAAAGAGAAAACAGTCACCCGGAAAGGATAGTCTCGACGTCAAGCAAGCAATAGGCTTCAAGGATGACAAGGAATCAGATTCGGATACAACTTCAAATCAAACCTTTTAAATTTATAATCTTGACAATCCTTAAGATAGGGTACCAAAGGTCAAATGGTAAACATAAAATAAAGTGGTACAAAATAAAACCATAAACAATGGTCCAATGGTCTAATAAAAAATCAATGGTTTTATAAAATAAAAATGACTTGGGATAGTGTACCAATGGTCCAAAATAAAAACCATAAAGTAAAAGTCATCATAATAAGAGTGTTAGGACCAAGTAAGATAAATGACCATAAGTCAATCAAAGGGGTCATAAAAAAAGAAGGTAAGACAACCCTCATACCCACAAGTCCAAGGTGTACCATAAAGGTGGACAAACAAACCCCTTTCTACCCAAAAGACCAACACGACCAAGGACTTTAAACTTTTCTCTCTCTCAAGGTACATTGTTTCATATATTTTATCATCACTGTATAAGGGGAAGATCCAAACTGGATGATGCGATTCTCTAGTTCTCAATACTGCTCCTAAGGGTTAGGTGCTAGTGACATCATCATTTGTGGCCAGTGCCTTGAGAAATAACCTAGCAATAACCGATTAGGAGAGAGGACATCACACATCATCATCTTGGTCAACTGGACCAAGATTCACCTGCTTTACTGACCAAGAGTGCTCATGTAGGAACTGCTTGGTCCTAGACCAAGAAGTCTCTGTCTCAACATGCAGGATCTGCTTGGAGATCGTGTCCAAGAAACTGTCTGGTCCCAGACCAAAGTACCCTAGAGACATATAGGGGCCCTAACCATATTTTAGGGACTTTGCCATGGCATCAACCTGCTTGGTCCCAGACCAAGAACCCCAGGAGACTACTAGAGGCCCTAGGGTACCTTCTAGGGTCCTACTCTGCCCTAGTTAACTTATTAGGGTACCATCCTCCATGATAATGGGTCTTGCAACTACACTAACTTTAACAATATGATGTAGTGGATGCCAAATAAAAAATGATACATCAAGTCAATACTAAATCCTAAACCTTGATCACTGGCTGATCAAGAACTCAAAAGTGGAATACACGTGCTAGATTTTGTTGTAACAAAACAATTGTATATAGGTACTCTTAACCATAGTTGATAACATTGGCATCGACAAAAAATCGGTGAGGGTACGGAATACAACTTCTTAACAACATCGACGAAAAAATTGGGAAAAATCCACAAACTGCAGCAAGCATTAAAAAATACAAAAAATCATTTTTTTTCAATTTTCAAACGTATTAACTAACAACAACACAAATAAACACATTGGCACATAAATATAGGAAAAACACCGATATATATGTATATATGATGTAGTGGATGCCAAATAAAAAATGATACATTAAGTCAATACTAAATCCTAAACCTTGATAATTGTCCAATCAAGGACTCAAAAGTAGACAATCAATACAAAAATACATCAAATATATAAATGTATCTCATTATCATGAGTCAAAACCATGGTGTACTATTTGGCAATTGTATAGAATGATTGAGAAAAGAGGAGTCCAGGTAGGTGTATATTTAGCCGTCCAATAAATCAAAATATTTGTCCTCTTAGCTATGTTCATAAAGCCCTTTGTGTTTCTCAAGGCTTATGTTGGAAGTATTTGAGTCATGCCATGAATACAAACACAAAGCAGTTGCAATCTAAACTCTAGATCCATCAGGATGAATGTATACATAAATGCTAATGTTTTGGTGTCTTCCTAGTTCCTATTGGATAGTATTGTTGCAAAAGGTGAAGGTGGTTGTCCCTTAAGTGTGCAAGAAATAGCAGTTGTGTCTCTAAAAGAAACAAATTCGATTGTGAAGAGAACAATGCTTTGGGGTAGTTGATGATGGTAAAAACCTTCCTTCTCATTCCCCAACAACTGCAAAGATATATAAGTTAAAAAAACAAAAAACAAAATCAACACTTTAATAGGGTCAAAATTTGCTTGTCGATTTTTCCCCTATTTGTCGTTTTTTCTCAATTTGTCCCTTATTTGTTGATTTTTCTCGATTTTCCCCGTTTTTCCCTAATTTTTGGCAATTTTTTCCATTGTCTAATTTTTTCAGCTGAAAAAATCATCGACCTAAAAAATTCACAATTTTCAGCAACTTCATCAATTATGCTCAACATCTTTATCTATGAGAGTGATTTGGTGTATTGCTCCCATCATTGTCATCAATAGGATATTAAATTAGACAAACATAAACTAGGAAAAATTGGTGTACCGCTTTAAGTTAGTTGCCTTTTCTTCTTCCTGCACATTTCACTATATTTGAGCAAGGCAAATGCTCTCAGAAAATGAAATATTAGCCTCAATAATGCAATATGTTGCCATTATAGATTTATTATGTATTTTCTTGTGATTATTCTAAGGAAATCACTGTGTTTAATGATGACAATGTACACAAATTTATAATTCTACTTTCTGAAATAGAGAGATCTGTCTTGAATGTAAACTTCCGACATAAATAAGACAACGGTTTCATAAATGGACAAGTAGCAAAATATAATTGATAAGATAATCGGTGGTTTTACAATTTACATTTGATTGGCTTTTATAAGCCCATTGTACCTTTTCGTAGAAAACATGACTCTTGATTTGTAATGGTTTATTATTAACAATTAATATTAATAATACTAATATTAATTGTTATCTTATTACTATGATGTTTATATATATATTTTTACATAACATTGCCTTCCCCTTAAGGGAAGCTTTGTCCTCAAAGCTTATTGAAGACAAAAGTTATGTCTGTTTTTTTTCTTGATCCATAGATACAATGAACTATAAATTGTCCTTGATAATTGTAATGATAATAGAGTGAACTATTGTAGAACTATAAATTGGAGTGGGCATGGGACGGAGGAGGAGTAGCAGACAGGAGGGCGCGAGAAGGAGGAGAGGGCCATGGCAGATTGGGAGGATGGAGCATGCACGGAAGGAGCAGGTGAAAGGACAAGTAATCATAGAAGCATGGGAAAAGAGGACGAGGGGAGAGGAAGATGGGTCGCTGAGGCAACCATGGCATGACAATGTCCAGAAACCTAAGAAACCGAACACGTCCATTTAGGGCCACATGTCCCGTGTTCGTGTGTCGGACATAGAAATGTTGATAGATCGTGTTTGACACGACTGTCAATTGTGTGCCATGTTTGGACACGTGTGTCCAGGCACTGTCCAATCGTGTCTCGAAAACATGACACGAAAATGACGGTCGGGCCCATTAAAACCCGATTTTTCTCACTTTTTTTTTCATTTGCAAATTGTGGGAGAGCTCTAAGAGGGTTTCTTTTGCAGGTAAAGAGGATTTGAAGGCTTTGGAAGGGTTTTTTTTGCAAGTGAAAGTGGATTTGGTTGGGTCGATTGCAAGCTCAACCATCAAGCAAGAAGAACAATGTCTCATTCAGCGAGGGGAGGAGCTAAAGGGCAAAGGAAAGGGAGAAATGCCCCATCTATTGTCTCCCCTCCTATTCCTCCAAACACAAGCTCTTCTACTCCTCTTGCTAGTGCTCCATCTATTGCTAGTGGAGCTCTTGCTCCATTGAACCTTGTTTTAGCAAGACAACAAGCCCAAGAGAAGAAATACCCGTTGTGGAGGTATGTGACTAGGAAAGAAGGGCCCGGGGCAAAGCTAGGTGGGGGAGGCAATGTGTCTTGGATTTGCAATTTTTGCAAGAATGACTTCAAGAGCATATACTACCGAGTTAAGAGCCATTTGTTGGGCGTTCCTAATTGTGGGATTTCTTCATGTAAAGGTGTGAGTGTTATCCAAAGGAAAGGGATGGGAAAGGAGGATCAAGAAGGCTTAGGGAATGTAGCAGCAACAAGCAAGGAAAAGGATGAGGATCCTCTTCCATTCTTAACTAAACCCTCTACAATTTGGCCTCCATTTCCACCTGGCAGAGGTGATACACATCTAGCAAAAAAGAGGCCAAGTGGTCCAATGAACAAGATTTTCCAACAAGAGGCACGAGAAGAGGTAGACCTCATCATTGCATTCTTTTTCTACCTCAACTTCATCTCATTCAATGTTGCACAATCACCATTGTTTTTTGAGATGTGTCGAAGTCTCAGTGAACGAGCTTCATCTGGTTATGTGCCTCCTAGTTTGGAGAAGCTTAGAACCACATTGTTGGTTAAGGAAAAGAAGGTGGAAAAATTTCTTGAGCCAATTAGAACAACATGGCCCTCATCTAGAGTGTGTATTGTTTTCGATGGATGGATGGATCCAGCACGCCATCCACTCATCAATTTCATGGTATCTTCCCAAAATGGACCGGTGTTATTGAAAGCGGTGGATGCTCTTGGGAAATACAAGGATGCACATTTTATGGGTGAGTTATTCATCAAAACCATTGAAGAAGTAGGTGTTGATTCTTGTGTACAAATCATCATGGACAATGCCCCTATTTGCAAGGCCTCTGGGATGATTGTGGAAACTAAATATTTACAGGTATTTTCATTTATGACACCTTTCATTGTTAATGATTTGAGTTGTTAACTTGTAGCTGTTAGTGTTGTAGAGTCATTTATACTTGTCTTTTTTGCTCTTACAGGTTTTTTAGACACCTTGCATTGTCCATTCCTTGAACTTAGCACTCAAATCCATTTTTTAAGATGTGACATGGATTGGCAACATTATTGAGGATGCACGCCATATCTGTAACTTTGTACAAAACCATACAAATGCCCTCACTATCTACAAAGAGTACACACATCTTTCATGGCTGGAGATTGCAGACACTCGGTTTGTTTCCTCATTCATCATGCTCAAGAGGTTGAGGGAGGTCAAAACCACTCTTGGGTCCATGGTGATTTCAGATTATTGGTCTTTCTAGAGAAAGATGGATCAAAGTGCTTCAAAAAAGGTGAAGGACACAATATTGGATGATGTTTGGTGGGAGAGGGTGGATCTTACCATTAAAATCATGGAGCCACTCATTTTTTTGTTGCGCTTTGCAAACACGGAACAACCCATCCTAGCGGATGTTTATGAGGGGTGGGATTCCATGATTGAGTCCACGAGGACCATTGTTATGGAGAATGAGTGTCCCGAGTATGAGACATCAACAGAGAACTTATGGTCCACCATTCAGGATATTCTTCTCTTCAGGTGGGATAAGAATTGTACACCTTTGCATTGCTTGGCCCACTCCTTGAACCCCAACTTCTATAGTCAGGAATGGCTCACTGGTGGGACCTCACATAGAGTCCCTCCTCACATGGATGGAGAGATTTCACAGGGGAGGAAGATAGCACTTAGGTGGCTATTTCAGGATAGAGACTTACTTGATGAGGTGGAGGCGGGCTTTGTAGAGTTTTCCTGTGCTACTGGGATATTTGGAGGCTATGATGTGGTTGGAGATAGGGGAGTTAAGAAGCCCTATAATTGGTGGTCAACTCATGGGCAACATGCCCTATTCTACAGAAGCTAGCCTTGAGGATCATCTCTCAAGTTACATCATCCTCTAGTTGTGAGGAATTGGAGCACATATGGCAACTTGTATAGTTGAGTAGGCTTGAGCATTCCAAAGCAGAGACAATGGTGTATGTGCACACCAACCTTCGTCTTATTTACAAGAAGAGGGAGGAGTGGGTGAAGGGAAAGACAAAGATGTGGGATGTCTTTCCTGATGATACGTGTTTGGACAACTGTATTGAGTTGGCATTAGCCAACCTAGATCTTAATGATTTAGTGCTAGAGCCAGTGACATTGGTGATAATGATCCTTTGGAGGGGTCATCCTCCACAACAGCAAATATTGATCCTATCATGATTGAGGAGGAGGAGGAGGAGAGCAGTGATGAGTTTGTTGATTTAGGCATGGAGGAGGATGAGGACTATTGATAGATGAGACTCTTCATTCTTCTATTTTGATCTACACCTCTTTGTATTTACTATTGCCAGTGGCATTCCGACATCTATGTAATACATTATATGATTATACTGTATACATTTTGATTTTCATGACTTAATGAGAAATATGGTTTTGACTCATGAGTATTGACATCTTGATCTATGACTATGATATCTATGTGTCTCATAATATGATTGTGATTATAGATTTGATTTGTAAATGTGTAATACCAATGTTAAATGTGCATTGATTCTGATTGATATTGAATATTTGTAAAAAAATGGATCTATATGTCTATAATTTTAATTTTTTAATATATATATATATATAACGTATCCTACGTGTCCTGATTTCGGGGGTTAGTGTGTCTGTGTCGAACACTGGAATCCCCGTGTCCTTCGTGTCCCCGTGAGATTGATGTCTAAAAGCCACGATATGGCTAAAGGTCGGATCAGGCAATGAGGCTCTGATACCAATGAAGCGGAGAGATTCGTCTTCTATGTAAACTTCCAATGTAAATAAGACAACGGTTCTATAAATGGATAAGTAGTAAAATATAATTGATAAGATAATCGGTGGTTTTACAATTTACATTTGATTGGCTTTTATAAGCCCATTGTACATTTTCGTAGAAAACATGACTCTTGATTTATAATTGTTTATTATTAACAATTAATATTAATAATATTAATATTAATTGTTTTCTTATTTCTATTATGTTTATATATATTATATATATTTTTACATAACATTTTCCTTTACATTAAAGCCTAAAGGTCATAAATTTTGTAAATTTTTAACCCAAGAAGTTAGCTCAACCGATTGTTACCAATGTCTCTAGGAATTTGGTTAGTTTTGTGTTGCTAGGTGCTTGGTTTCAATCCCCTTGGGTGAGGCATAATAGTGAATATCAATGTTCCACGAGGACGCACTCCCCAGGGTCAGGAACACTGTTCCTGCGTTTTTTGCATCCCCGAGATGGGGGAGGGATTTCAGAGAAACTTTTCTCGGCGTTTCTCTTTGGGAGAACCTCAGAGAAATGCGAGGAACATTTTGCTCTGCTATTAACCGCCTAAATGACACCCCATGAAACTCTGAACCTCCTGGACTCTCCCCCATGAAACTTCGAACCTCCTGAGCCTCTTAGATTATGATTGCACTGATGAATGTAGTATTTACTAATTTGCATGGGACCTATATTTTTCATATTTTTTATATTTTTATTATTTCTATAACCCCGACATCCCCCCTCGTTCCCCTAAAATTTATTAAATTTCCCTAAAATTTGGGGGTGGTCTCCACGTGTCTCAAATGTGCATTTCCCCACTCCTGCGTCCCGAAACCTTGGTGGAACATTGGTTAATATTGATGGGTTCACTAGGTATGCCATCCATGAATGTGGGGAAGCAACCCTTGGGCTTCCTTGAGTGTTTTCTTGGAAAACAAATTCTACAATAGAGTGAACTATAAATTGTCCTTGATAATTGTAATGATGAGTGGAAATGACATATCTATTTGGAACTATAAATTTAGCTTTATGACAATTTTCATTTCTAGACATTCTACATTTACAATTTTTTTGTAGAGAAAATGGTTAAATTTTTAAAGTGTTTACAATTGACAAAAATAATGCTTCTAAATTTACCCCTAGCCTCATAGAGAAAATAGTTAATTTCTGAATTGGTTACAATTGGGAAGATTTTTTTTTAAATTGTTCCCATTCTTCTCGAGAAAATGGTTACAAATGAAAAATTGTTCTTAGATTTCTTTATGTTAGAGAAAAACTAGTAATTTTTTTGTGTGAAAGGTGTAACGAATGTAAATGTATAAACATACAATTCAAAATAATAATATCAATAAATAAATTAATAATGGAAAGGTATGAAAAAGTATGTCTATTAACCCATGGTGACCAGTCAATGCTTATTTAAAGCACACTGTCCCATGGCATTGCATAATCTCATATTTTATTCTCTATTTATATATTTGTCCATATGGATTATTACTTGTCCTATTAAAATTGGATATTCAGTCATTCTGTATCATTTCATCTTTTATCCAGTCAATGCTTATTTAAAGCACACTGTCCCATGGCATTGCATAATCTCATATTTTATTCTCTATTTATATATTTGTCCATATGGATTATTACTTACAACCATTTGTGGGTTTACATCAACATAACAACTCTTTAACTTTGATGACAAATTTTTGCCCAAGCTGAAATGTTAATAGTAGTTGTTGAGTAACATTGACCACTAGACTTTGGTGATTCTTTTTTGTACTTTGTAGCCTCTGATATTTGGTCTTGTTTGTCCTTCTCTTTCACTTTATAGGATAGGCTTGGTACTTTCCCTTTTTCTTGGTGTTTTGTCTTCCATTACAAATGTGTTACGCATTCTTAGTTATTAGTAAAGCATTTATATCGATAATTTATTTCATTTCATTTCTTTAATGTTTTAACTAATGGAATAAGTAAGCCATTTATCCATATGAAATCTTGGTCGAATGGAGTAGGCTTGCAATAATAGGAGATGATAACATTCATTGGAAGGTTTGGTGCCATTTGTTCCTAATATTTAATGCTATTAATTTTTGTTTGTATGCCCTTGATCATAATTTTTTTGTCTATTAATTCAATTTGAATGAATTATTTATTGAGAAACACATGCTCCCATTTATGTCTTCTATATTCTTGGCATTCCAGGTGTATGCTGGTGCTAAGCCATTTCTTGAGAAGACTATAAGCATTCTTGTCGAGGGATTATTGGATACATTACTCGGTCTTTTTAGTGAAAACAAAACAGAGGCTTTAAAGATGTTGGACATAAATGGTTACTGCCAGCTCATGCTGGAGGTAAATCATTTCCTTTCCTGCTTGCTTTTTTTACCGTATATATCATCTTTTGAATTTTTCACGCCCTTCTATTAATGATTTTATAATATGTTATCTAGTTTGTATTCCCTGTTACAAAAGTTCACATGCTTTCCATACTTATCTTCCTCTTATAAAAATTTGGAGAAATACTCTCAATAAAGAATGTCAGAGAACTAACTCACAAACATATTAAAGTGACACTTGTTACATAGTGGATAAACTCATTGGGGAATCAAACTCTACTGTAAAAAAATTTAATCTTATCATGTGGCAGTCATTACAATGCCTGATCAAGCTAGCTCGTGACAACTATGAAGTATTTTCTATTCATTTTAAAGATTTGCTCAATATATTTACAACAGCCCTAGTAGTTGTGTTCAGTGTTGGAAGAGCTTCAAAGCCCTCTATTCGCTTCTGAAGGTGAACCTTAGAAGCTCTCATTGTTAGCTCTTGAATATTGAGCGTACTGTTTAAATCTGTCAATCTTGGAGAAAAGATTACCATTCCATTGCATCTGGAATATCCTTCTCTGCTAGGTACACATTTCATTTCTCTTAGAAATGTAAGTTTTTCACAAGTTCCAGCCTCCGGTTTAGAAGTGAAAATATCTCAGTTTATTGGCAAACCCAGAAAATGTAAAGGCTGGAAATAATCATAAATTTTCAGACTTACAAAGTAGATAACTTCAATCTTTTCAAGGACAGAAAGTAAATAAATGCACACCATTCTGTTGAAATCTGAGCTAAACTCAGCCCAAACACTTAGTAGAACTCTGATATCAGTCTTCAACATTCATAAAACCAAACACACATCACATGCATGTAAATTTCATGTCTCTGTAAGCTGATATACTGTAACTAAGTAAACTTTGCAGCGGAAAATTAACTAAAAATCAGCAGACTGTAAAACACATTTAAGACACAGTATTTTGGTCAAATTTGACCCTGGAAAAACCCCACACCTTGGGGAAAACCAGTGAGAGAGAAGATATTTTATTATGAAGGGAAAACTCAGAAATTTCTCTTTCAACTACAGAAATTTCTCGTGCACAATTTACAATGTATGAATCTCAGCTTAAAAACCAAGAGTACTTATCTCATTCTCAGACCACAACCATGAATCTTGTGCTCACACATGCTGCAAACATTCCCAGTAATAAATATCAGCATTTATTACTGTTCATAGCCTTGGAAAATGCGCCCAGTACCAGCCTCAAACTCTGTGCAAACTTCAGTAATAAATTTCAGCATTTATGACTGTACTTTTCCTTGAGAAACATGCCCAGTTCTGCCTCGAACTCTACCATTTCCAGCAATAAATATCAGCATTTATTGCTGTACCTTTCCTTGGAAAACGTGCTCAAAGTATGCCTTGGTAACAGCGCCCTCAAGTGTTTATCTCGGCAGTATGGCCCAGCATTAATGGTTGCTTGCTGCCTTGGTTTTCGTGCCCTAGACTCCTCTAGAAATCGTGCCCTTCATCAAAGTCTGAAGCTTGTCTCAGTCTTCATCTTCCACTTCTCCCTCTTCTCTCCAAGCTGCTCCTTGGAATTCAAGCCCTCTCAAGCTCCTTCTGGGAATCGTACCTCTCACCAAAAACTCTCTTCTTGGATTATGTGCCAAATGAAGTCTCATGCACTTTATTTACCCTATTAGGGTTATTCTCATGACTTTTCACCTTCAATGGACGAGATTAGATCTTGGCCAAGAGATCTATGGCTGGGATCTAATCTCTCACTCACTTAAATCTCCTAAGTGAACTTTACAACAAATTTTTCCTTTTTGAAAAGTCATATTACCCTAAATATTTAAAAGTACACTTTATGACTTAAAGTCACTTTAAAAACATAATAAAGTGCAACTCACTTTTAAATCATAAAGTCACATCAAAAAGGTACTTTAATAAAAACACATTACTAAAGTCACTTTAAGAATATAAATGAGACTCCAAGTTAATGACCCCTGCACCTAGGCACCTGATGCAGGAGTGCCACCGAGCTATCAAAAACTAACACATCCAACACACAGTACTCAGAAGTTTTTGGCCAATGGCCCTGAAAAAACCCACAAGGGGAAAACCAGTCAGAGAGAGAGATTTTTATTATTTCTTCTATGAAAATTTCAGACAGTCATTTACAGTCAAAATACAACTTATCTCCACCCAGTAAAATGACCCAGCAAGCTACTTCGATTTCTGTGCAAGTGCTGCCTTGGTTTCTGTGCACTTTCTCCTCGAAAAACATGCTTGAAAAACATAGCAAAGTCTTCCCTCGATTTCTGTGCCAGAACAGTAAAAATGCTGCCCTCGGTTTCTGTGCCAAACCAGTCACAGAAACCGTACTGCATGGACTGCAATAAATGCAACCGTATGGCCTCGAAAATGTGCCACAAAATACAGTGCTTCCTCGGTAAATGTGCATGTAATCTCCTTGAAATATGTGCCTAAGTTTGCCTCGAATAATGTGCCTAGAATCCGTACTGTACGGATGGTCCTACGGTCTTCCTCGAAATCTGTGCAAGCAATAAATTGTTGTCTCGATATTCGTGCCCACAATAAAACTTCTGCTAGGTGCCTCGAAACTCGTGCCTCCTTTCTTAGCTCTCTCTTCAGTTCACCCTTCTCTCAAGAATGAATTATTTTTGCCTTTTCCCTTACATCTAATCCAATGGCTGAGATTAGATTAGATCTAGGGATGAGAATAAATGCTCCATTTAATTTCTCATAATAATTAATTTCCCTCACCTACTTAAATTTATCAAACTTGACTCTAATCTCTAAAGTCACATTAAATGCTCCACTTAAGTCATTTGATGCCAAGTTCACTTTATTTCCCCTTTTAAGTGACCAAGGCTAAAGTCACCTAGGGGAACACTTCCTAGGTACAAAATCAACACTCCCTCTTAGCGAGGAAGGTGTTCTGCACCACTCCCAACTTGTCCATGAAGAAGAAAAACTTGCCCCTCCCCAAAGATTTCGTCAGAATGTCTGCAACCTGCTCATTAGTGGAAATGTACTGTAAAGATACTGCTCCTCTCTGAACATAATCTCAGATGAAATGGTACCTGATCTCAATGTGCTTTGACCGGTCATGAAATACTGGATCCTCAGAGAGCTGAATGCAACTCTGATTGTCATAGTAAATCACCGTAGGCCTTAACTCTTGACCAAATAAATTCACCAGCAACTTGCGAAGCCACAAAGCCTCGCAGCTTTCCTGACTAGCTGCCATATACTCGGCCTCTGCAGAACTCAAAGCAACAGATTTTTGCTTCCGACTGAACCACGACACTGCTGCCAAGCCCAAACTGAAACAACATCCGGAAGTGCTCTTTCGGTTTGCCACACTCCTTGCCTAATCTGAGTCTGTATAACCAACCAATCTGATCCCATCCAACCTCCTGTAGTCCATACCATAATCCACTATCTCTGCTAGGTATCTCAAAACATGTTTTGCAACTACCGAGTGCACACTCCTAGGTTCAAACCATGAGCTGACTAAGAGTGTTCATTGCAAAACAAAAATCTGGCCGAGTGTTGACCATATACATCAATGAACCTATGAGCTGACGGTATAATGTAGGATCCACCAACTCTCCCTCAGAGGCATGAAGCTTCTTCCAGTTGGTGATCATCGGTGTCGACATCGGCCTGCAATCCTCCATCCTAAATCTCCTCAGAATATTAACCACATACTTTCCCTGTCCTAGGAAAATATGTTTAGGCTCTTGCCAAACCTCCAATCCCAGAAAATAGTGCATCAACCCAATATCTATCATCTTGTACTCTGTAGCAAGATCCTTCTTGCAAGCTGCAATGGGTCTCTCTCCTCCTATGATAAACAAGTCATCAACATATAACAGAAGAATAAGCAGATCATCTCCAACCATGATGAAGTAGAGATTTGGATCTGCTTCACTTTTCTAAAACCCCATCCTCTGTAAGTAAGAATCGATCCTGGAGTACCAAGCTCTAGGAGCTTGCTTCAGCCCATATAAGGCTTTCTTCAGCCTGCAAACATGAATCTCAAAGCCCTGAGGCTGCTCAACATAAATCTCCTTTTGTATGATTCCATTGAGAAATGCGGTCTTCACATCCATCTGATGGATCTCCCAACCCATTTCCGCTGCACTGGAAATCAATGCCCCGATCGAAGTATACTGAGCAACCGGGGCAAAGGTCTCATCATAATCGATACCCTGAACCTGTGAAAACCTCTGCGCTACAAAGCTGGCCTTATACATATCCACACTCCCATCCTCGGCACGCTTTAGCTTGTAAAGCCACTAAGAAGTCTCAATTGACTTCCCCTTAGGTCTCGGAACTATCTCCCACACATCGTTCTTCATGATGGAATGGTACTCATCCATCATGGCATCTCGCCCAACATGATGTTGGGAGGCCTCCTCATAAGTAGAAGGCTCAGAATCACGTGTACTAGCCACCAACAGCATGCCCAATCTGTCAGGCATCTTGATGGCCCTCATTGACTCCCTGGTTGTCCCAAACTTCTGAGCTTTCTTCAAGGTCTCCCAAAGCCACTTAGGCTTCTTCTTCCCTGAAGGTTCTTCCCACGCTGGCCTGTCCTCATCTGAAGAACTACTAGAGCTAGAAACCCCAGTAACCTATGAACCAGCAGCCGGTGTACCAACAACTGGAGAACTCTGTGATCTTGATGCTCTATACGGTGTACCTGGAATCGTAGACCCATCACCTGTCCCCGAAACTTTGTTGGCTGAACCTGTATCTGCACTGAGTGGTCCTGTAACCCCGAAAACCTGTGATCCTGACTGCTGCGCTGATGGAACCTGCGTAACAACTTGAGGTGCAGGAACCTGCTGCTCTCCCTGCTCTGACTCTCTCGACTTCCTGAAGGCCCGCTCCTCCTCAAACTTCACATCCCTTCTCACAACAACTTTCCTCTGAGAGGGAAGGTAAATACGGAAGGCCATTGAAGTCTCATCATAGCCCACAAAGATGCCCTTCTCTGCAGTGGGCTCCAACTTTGTCCTCTTCTCAGAAGGGACATGAGAGTAAGTCAAACTATCAAATGATCGAAAATGGCTAACCTCAGGCTTCTTGCCTGAAAAACACTCCTCAGGTGTCATGTTCCCCACAGCACGATGGGGATACTTGTTCTGAAGATATACAGCTGTGTTGCAAGCCTCAGCATAGAGAAAGAAAGGAAGAGACTGGTCATGTAACATAGCTCTAGCTGCTCCAACAATAGACCTGCTCTTCCTCTCCGTTACTTCATTCTGCTCTGGAGTATAAGGAACTGTCAACTGTCTCCTGATACCCTCCCGTCTGCAATATCCATCAAACTCTTTGGAGGTATTCTTACCCTCGTTATTTGATCTGAGAACTCGGATCTTCCTCCCTGTCTGGTTCTCCACAAGAACTTTGAACTCTTGGAACCTTTTCAAGACTTCCTTAGATTCTTGCTCTTCAGAAAGTAGATCCAAGTCTTCCTGGAATGGTCATCAATGAATGTCACATAATACTTGTATCCTCTCAAGGAAACATAAGACATCGATTCGCACAAATCTTAATGTATGAAGTCAAGAGTCCCTGCTGACCTGCTTTGAAAAGCAGTCTTTGTGTACTTTCCCAAAGCACACCCCCTGCACACATCACTTTTCCCTATGCTGAACTCCGGTAAACGTGTAACCATATGCCTCAATAACCCCAAAGCTAGATGATGCAAGTGAGCCATCCTCCTATGCCAAAGCTCACAAAGTTCACTGCCGCTGCTATGTGCCAAGGCATGCTGAGGCTGAAACAAGAGCTTGTACAGTTTCCCACATCTAGCTCCAATGACAACTGAAGCAGATGGTCCTACAGTCTTGGGAAACATATGCACATGTCCATCTAGGAAGGACACCCCAAGAATATGATCCTCAATCATGGAAACTGACACCAGGTTCTTCTTCAAACCAGGTACATACAACACATCTCTCAACACCATGGGACTCATGGACTCCCTTTGAAAGGTAATGGTCCCACGCCCAACTGCTCTAATTGCTGAGTCATCTCCCAACACCACCTCCACATCCGTCTCTGTCTGTGAAATCTCGGAGAACATCTCACGAGCACCTGTCATGTGGCTCAAGGCTCCGCTATCAATATACCAAGTGCTGGAAGCAGATGCACTGTAGGAATGGTCTGTCACCAAGAAAAACTCCCTTTGTCTATCAACATCCGCATTGGTGATAATAGATGCTCTCTCTATCAATATGCCTAGTGCACAGAGAAAACTCACTCTAAAATCTCGCTGCAAAGTCATTGACCTCCGTTGAAGCTGTTGTCTGCTGCTGCTTCTTCTTCTTCTTGTTCGGACATTGCCCAACGATAGTGTCCCAACTAATGACAAGCAAAGCACTTTACAGTGCTTAGATCCTTTTTTTGCCCATCCTACTGCTTGGCCCCACCCTTCTTGGGACCCTTCTTGTTCTTCCTCTTCCCCTTCACTGTCAAGGCCACATCCTCCTCATTCTCCCTACCAGTAGAAGCACTGCACTACAAAAGACCCCTCCGAGTCTCCTCCTAAACAAAACCATCGCAGACCCTGTCCCATGAAGGTAAGTTCTCCCTAGCCACCAAACCCTATACAAACACAACCCAAGGTTGTGTCACCCCATTCAAGGTTGTCCACACTAGCTCAGGACCAGTAACAACCACCCCAACTGTTGCAAGTCCATCTCTCACCTGAGAGATCCTAGTAAGATAAGCCATACAAACCTCTTCTTTGACCATCTTGATACTCTTCAGCTTCTCCCTCATAACCATCTTCCTATTCTCATTAGAACTCTGAAACAATCCGATCAAAGTACTCCACATCTCATGTGCATAATCCTTCGCTGAAATGTGTGGAATAACATGGTCTTTAACAACATCCAGGATAATCCTGATGGCCTTAATGTCCTTCTTTTCAAAGGCAACCGATGCTACTGGATCAGTAGTAGCACTGGGAATGACAATGGGGTGAGTTGTAGTATGATTGACTACCTCATCCCACAACTCAGTTTCCTTCAACACAAGCAATATCCGAGCCTTCCATGGGACAAAGTTCCTTGCCCCATCTAACCTATCCTCCATTCTTAGTTTCGAGGGAAAACATTTTTCTCAAAGAACAAGTTTCAACAAAATGGTGCTATTGTCACAAGAGTTTTTCTTAATTCTGGAAATGACTTTTCTGTCTGCAAAAATAAGTTTTCTGCCCCACTCAGCTCTGATACCATGTAAGTTTTTCACAAGTTTCAGCCTCCGGTTTAGAAGTGAAAATATCTCAGTTTATTGGCAAACCTAGAAAATGCAAAGGCTAGAAATAATCATAAATTTTCAGACTTAAAAACACTTGTGTAACTTCAATCTTTTCAAGGACAGAAAGTAATTAAATGCACACCATTCAACACACAGTACTCAGAAAATTTTGGCCAATGGCCCTGAAAAAACCCTCAAAGGGAAAACCAGTCAGAGAGAGAGATTTTTATTATTTCTTCTAGGAAATATTCAGATAGTCATTTACAGTCAAAATACAACCTATGAAACCGGATTCGTACAAAAGGACCTGTGTGTCCCGTGTCCGCGTGTCGGACACTAACACGCTGACATAGCATGTCCGACACGTCTTTGCAACGTGTCCTGTTTTCGGACACGCATGTCTGAGAACTATCAGTGCGTGTCCGGAAAATAGGACATGTTTTCCACTAAAAAAACGCCCAGAATTGCTTTAAATCAAAATTTTCACTTTCTTTTTATCATTTGCAAGTGTGGAGAGGGCTCTAAAGTGTGTTTGGTGTGTAGGTGAAGAAGATTTGAAGGATTTAAATGTGTAATTATTAATGTTAAATGTGCATTGATTTTGATTTCTATTGAATATTTGTAAAAATTTGGATCTATATGTCTATATTTTTAATATATATAATATTTAAATATATATATATATAACGTGTCCGACGTGTCTTGATTTCGGGGGTCACCGTGCCCATGTCGTACACTCGAATCCCCGTGTCCTCCGTGTCCCGTGTCCCCGTGGCAGGTAACTTAGAATACAACTTATCTCAACCTAGTAAAATGACCCAGCAAGCTGCCTCGATTTCTGTGCAAGTGCTGCCTCAGTTTCCGCCTCCGGTTTAGAAGTGAAAATATCTCAGTTTATTGGCAAACCCAGAAAATGTAAAGGCTGGAAATAATCATAAATTTCCAGACTTAAAAACACTTCTGTAACTTCAATCTTTTCAAGGACAGAAAGTAAATAAATGCACACCATTCAACACACAGTACTCAGAAATTTTTGGCCAATGGCCCTAGAAAAACCCTCAAAGGGAAAACCAGTCAGAGAGAGACATTTTTATTATTTCTTCTAGGAAATATTCAGATAGTCATTTACAGTCAAAATACAACTTATCTCAACCCAGTAAAATGATCCAGCAAGCTGCCTCGATTTCTGTGCAAGTGCTGCCTCGGTTTCCATGCACTTTCTCCTCGAAAAACGTGCCTAAAAAACACAGCAAAGTCTGCCCTCGATTTCTGTGCTAGAACAGTAAAAATGTTGCCCTCGATTTCTGTGCCAAACCAGTCACAAAACCGTACTGTATGGACTGCAATAAATGCAGCCATACAGCCTCAAAATCTGTACCACAAAAATATAGTCTGCTGCGTCGGTAAATGTGCCTGTAATTTCCTTGAAATGCATGCCCGAGTTTGCCTTGAATAATGTGCATAGAATTCGTACTGTAAGGATGGCCATACGGTCTTCCTCGAAATTTGTGCAAGCATTAAATTGCTATCTCGATATTCGTGCCCACAGTAAAACTTAAGCTGGGTGTCTCGAAACTCGTGCCTCCTTTCTCAGCTCTCTCTTCACTTCACCCTTCTCTCAAGAATGAATTATTTTTGCCTTTTCCCTTGCTTTTGTCTGAAACCCTAGGTAGGTGAGAGAGCATCTAATCCAATCGCTGAGATTAGATTAGATCTAGGAATGAGAATAAATGCTCCATTTAATTTCTCATAGAAATTAATTTCCCTCACCCGCTTAAATTTATCAAACTTGACTTTAATTTCTAAAGTCACATTAAATGCTCCACTTAAGTCATTTAATGCAAGGGTCACTTTATTTCCCCTTTTAAGTGACTAAGGCTAAAGTCACCTAGGGGAGCACTTCCTAGCTACAAAATCAACAAGAAAGGCTTTCAGATGACCAAGATTTGAATATTTTCTCCTAGTTTGCCGTGTTCATTTGTTTGAGGGTAAACAACTTTGTTCAATATTTTTTTGTATTTAAATATTTGCAGCCTTTGTTTTTTATGACATATTTTGTTGTTTTCAGCAAGTTTGTTGCATCATGTATTTGTGACAACATTCTGTAGTTTGTCATGGGCTCTGAAAGTTTGTGGGAGATCAAATTCCTTCCTTTGGCGCATACTCACTTGTGTTCTGGTCCACAAGTTTACATTGTGGTTCAGTTTGTAAAACTAGGGGCCTTTCTTTTCTTTAGGGACGTGGGACACGATTGCTACACTTTCCGACACTCGAGGCCTGCACTTTCTCGTTAATCATTGCTTCTTAGAGGTGGCACCTGATGCAACCTTGCATGGTCCTTGGAAACGATTATTTTGACCATTGTCATTGTTAAATGATGCCTGTCATTGGCAGTGCTTGCGTGGGCTCCTGAGTCCTTCCGTTATGCAATGTGTTGTAATGGGCCACTTGCCTTCTAGCATGCTACTATAAAAGCATGAAAATCAAGGGCATTGTGATTGCATATGATAGTCAGGTGTATCTATGCAAAACTCTAAATAATAATTGAAATCTTGGAAACCATTGAGTAAGTCGCAGTGTAAGCCACGATCATCATTAAATGAAAGAAAACAAATATTACAGAATATCGTGAGAGAGCCATCGTTTATTATATAAGTGTTAGCTATTATATGTTAGGTTAAAGCACTTTAAAAGAATACAAATACAAGAGAACAGAGTTCAACCTGAAACAAAGAAGTACCTTCTCCTAACTATTTCTTTTTGTTAAGGGGGGCGACATGTGATTAATAGATTGCATAATAATAACAATAAAACATTCATTGTATAGTAATAGATTACATAATAATAACAACAAGGATGCATTATATAGTAATAGATAATAATAACAATAAAGACAACAACAACAATAATAATTAATCACCAAGTGTTGTAATCCTTCAACCTTGTGAACAGTAAATGAGTACTTTGTATAGTTACGAGAGCTCTTGTAAATTATTACATTCAGTATGGCAAAAACATATATTCTGTGCTATATGGCATACCTTTGTATATGATATATCAAGCTTGAAGAGTAATGAAGAAGAGTTAATTGCAATTTTTCCAATATTTGTCTATATTTTCAAAATATCATGATATTTTTAAATTGGCGACTTTTTCCACTGAGAGCATCGCGATATATCGCAACATCGACAATATATCGCCAATATTTGTAACACTGTGTTGAGGCCTGGAAATTCGCAGGCGACAACAGAAAGGGATTCTCCCCAATCAACGTTCCCAACTAGCCCGTTGATTGTTTGGTATAGGGAATCCGTCTGGTTTGCGGTCCGGCTACCGTAGGTCAAACACAAACAAAGGCTTTACCGGTTGCGGCCCGGTCCACCAGAATTTATATTTTAACTTAAGAATGATATGCAAGAAGTGAACTAAACATGCAGGGTGGTGAACGATGCAGGGAGCGGTCACAATGTGATGCGCAGGTTCTTACCTCTCGTCTTAGACTCACCGGCATCTGAATCACACATGCAGCTATGCAATGACCTAACTATCTATCTATCCCTATCTACCTATTCCCGGGGAGCCAACTTATATTTAATATATATGAGTAATGCCGATGTGCACACATGATAAAAGCAATTACAGATAGCTGACATTTACTTTTACAAGCATGAACAATGAAAGATATTTCCACAACCAGATAACTAATTGTTTCATGATAAGCATGCATTACTCATGGTGGTTATTTCATAAAATAAATCAGAAATCATTTAAACAAGACATAGGTCATAAGTTAGAACGATCTCATGATTCATGGACACAATGCTGAAAAACAAAGTAGTTCATCTTTCAACTGCCCATGGCAAAACATTTGAAATCCCACCGATCTTCTTTCAACAGGCAAACTGTAATTTCTATTGCAAAATGAAGTAGTTCTTCTTACAATATGTCATCACCAGTCTTACTGGGGAAAAAAGCCCTTATTCCTTCTATGCTTCCTACTTTTTTACAAAAGGTCAAAATGGTTGGGCTGCCCAAAGTGACCTTTGGGCTTTCCAACCTTTTGCTCTCCCAACGCTTCATTTCTCAAAAACTTATACAAAAATATTAAATTATTACAAAGTTTGACCAATCCTTTATGAGGAGGATCCTGCCTGGCTATCTAAGAACTTCTTCCACGCTGCTGCTTCGGTAGCAATGCCTTCAAAAGCGCATGGCTCTAGGAACTGAATGTTGATTTCAAACTTTTCAACTTGGTTCTTGATGGCCTCGATCCTTGCTGGACTCGACCGAAGCTGATCTTCTAGAAACTGCATGCTAACAGCTGCGTGGCCTACCTCGTTCTTCAGTACTAGGTCATCAATGGCTCTAATCTGCTGAGTTCTGGCCTCTGCATCTTGATATCTTTTCTGTAATATTTCCATAAGGCCTCGTGGTCCGGGAACTCTTCAAACCTATGCTCAGCCTCTGTTTGACATCGGTTGTACGTATTCAGGAGCCTTCTGAAATACTCTGAGCATGCTCCCTGCGTCTTTTTTACAGCCTTCTTGAAGTCTTCTGCAGTACTGATGGCGAACTCTACCAGGTTGTGATCTCTCTTGAGGGCTTGATGATCTTTTGCTAGTAGCCCTTCTGGAGTCTCGGCATCATCTTCCGGCCTTGCCATTCTGGCACTCAGAACCTCAAGAACCTCCTGAGATCGATCAACGAAGTATGAGGAAGTTTCCATGATCTCTTCCAGCCTGCTGTCAATCTGAAGGACTTTGCACCTCTCTTCTTCCAGAGCCGTCTGCAGTTGTAGCATTTGAGCTTTTTGAGCCAGGATATATTCTTTAAATGGCTGCAGATTCACCTGCTGTTCCCTAGCCGCCTCCAAATCAGCAGTCAGAGAAGCAAGCTGCTCTTTCAGTTCTTTGGCGTATGAATCATTGGACTCATAGATGATCTTTATCTGTTCCTCTAGATCTTCCACCTTTGCCATTAACTGTTCCTTATCACTCTTTAGAGTTTGGGCTTCCTGTTGTACGTTTTCTAGGGACTCCTGTGCTGTTCCTTTTGATTGCATCTCCACTTGAAGGGTATAGACTTCACCTTTTGAGGACTCCAGTTCCCTTTGCATGTGCTCATATTTCCTCTTGAGTCTATTACCTTCATCTCTTTCTTTTCTCAGTGTGTCTTTTAGCTGAGCACAGGTCTTCTTGGCTAACTCTAGTTCAATCATCACCCTGTTTATGTTGTCCTCGGATGCATCAATCATGGCAGCCCCAGCTCTTATCGTGAACCTAGGATCCTTGTCTGTCCCTAACATAACAGCGGTATCTGTGACCATCTTCCCTGATAGATCTTTCGCTTCCACCTTCTTTTCCGTCCTCCTCATTATTCTTTTGGTGGCCCTGTCATAATAGACAGTGCTGAAGTCGGGGACCTCCTCTTCTTTTTTCTGAGTGAAAGGTATTAGCTGGAGCGTAGGGGTCACAAGAGTGCTAGCAGCAGGTACTTGAAGGATTTGTACCTCGGGGTTTGCCTCCTCCTGGGTCTGTCCTGTTGATGTTTCAGCAATTGATTGTTGTGTCAGCTATGTTTTTTCCGCCTCTTGCTTTTGGAACTCTTCATCTAGCTTTCCTTTTTCTTCCTCAGCTGCCTGTCTGGCTGCCTCTTCTGTTTCTTTGGCTGCCTCTTGTGCCTTTTCAACTGCTTCTTGGGCAGCTTTTCTTTTTTCTTCTTCTCCTTTCTGCAGCCATTCTGCAGCTTCCTGTTCTAGCTTCTGGGCCTCTTCCTGTCTCCTCTTGGCTTCTTCTTCAGCTCTGGCCTGCTCAGCCCCTTTTCCACCCTTGGTGGGGTTCTTAGGCTTAAACCTCCTTCTCAGAGCTGTCAAGTTAGGGGCACTTCGGAAGACAGATTCTTCCTTGTCAAAGTGGTGAGTGTATTCAAAATGTACTTTATGTTCTTTACAGTGCTCTGCCATTCTACCGTGAGTATCATTCCTTCGAAAAGTCATCTCACCAAAATGGAACTTCCCCGATTCTTCTATGAACTCCGCGGCTTGTTTTACCTTGGCAAATCTGTAGCTCCCTAGTTTGAATGGCAGCGGAGGATATGTAGCCTTCTTTTGCTCAAAAAGGTAATTCCCTATTCCATCAATGAATACCTGCCGACTGCCTCTTTATGAATAACATAATCTGTTGTGTATTTGGGAAGCAGTAAGGGGCATTTCGTGCCACCAAACATTCTGATGTACATGCCATTCTCAGTCAGGAAATAGTCTGCATGCTCTTCTATTACCCGCATGGCCTCCTCTGACATACAGTCACACTCCTTCCGGAAGATGAGTGTGTAGAGTGCCATAATGAACTGCTCACAAACCTCTCTGTAGTGGCTATGGTACTGCTGAGCCCACAATGGTCTATAGGCGGCATACACAGGCATCCTTTCCCTGTCCGAAACACACTTAAGGCCAGGGAAAGGCTGGTTGCACAGTATACAATCTACCAATATCGAGCTCATGTAGAATTCGGACTTTTTCTTGGATTCTCCTCCCAAGGCAGCAGCCACGCAAGAAGAAAGACTGCTTGATACACGGCTGGCCCAATTGAAGACTGTTTCTTGGGTTGCTACGTGGAACATAATGGGTATCCATTCAAATTTGAAGAGTCTGCCATGGGCTCTCCCGAAGATCCTATTCAGCATCAGGGCTATAAATCTGTAAGGAGCCCTCAAGCTTGTTGTATCATACTCTCCATTTGCTCTGTGTCTGTACAGCTTTCCCGGCAAAAGCATTCTCTTAAGGGTTTCTATCAGGTCCATTCTGATGTTATCCAGCCAAGCATCAGATATAAAGATTTGAGGTTCTAGCAGATAGGCCAACGCCACATACCCTGGGCTAAATGCAGCATAGCCCTGGCCTTCCACATTTCCTATGAGCATGGTGGCTGTATTTGTATGGGGCAGAATCCATCTAATCACCTCAGAACAAGGGAACAGCTCTGGTATTGTAGCCACCTTCATGATGGCGGATTTTTCTATGTTTGCATAGATGGGCTCTTCTTCGAGACCCATGTCAGGAACTTCCCTGCGGGAAATCAATCTATATATGTCACCCCATTTGTACTCGGGCTCCACACCAGAAATACATTGGGTATCTTCATATATATACTCAGTCTTTGTGACGACCTCTATTTCTGGTTGTTCTTCGACCGCAGGGGCCTTCTTCTTCTGTCTTTTGGACATAGTGGGCTCGGCTTCTTCTTGCCATATATATAACATTGTAGTATTGAGGCATTTAAGGTGCACACATTTACAAGACAGAGTGCAACCCTTTATTTTATCTATGTATATCATGGCAGCAACTAGTTGATGAAACTATAATATAAGTTTGCATATTTGACTAATCAAACGCACACTACTTCATGCTTCTGTCTATATGATGCAAAACATTTTGTATGATATTTACGACATCCATCAACCGTCTTCAAAACAGCAATAAAATTACATCCATATGCAAAGTGCCAATTTTATGTACTTAATGTGAAAGTAGGCAGAGAAACCAATGCATGTATGCACAATCCAACAATGCCCTAACTATCAGAATTACTATCATAAACAGACTAAGTCCTGTGCAATCCAGTGGGCAATCAACTCGCAGTGCCGATTTTCCTATGAAAACAATTCGCAATGCGAATGTATGGATCTCAAAGCAAAGTACAAATGTACTGTCATCAATACGGTCTATTGCACAGCAAATGAAGAAACGGGTTATACATATAAAGATCATGCTAGCCGTCTAAACATTTTGGCCACAATGCTGTTCGTGGGAGGTGATTACATCAATTCGAAAATACGCTGCGGGCTTCAACAACATTTTTCTACATACGACGCTCTCATCGAACCCCCTATCCATGCTATCGTCAAACCGCAAACCACTACAACGACACAACCTAGGGTTTCAGACAGCTGAGACAGACGGACTGTGCGGGACGTCGCGGGCAAAAGATTGGGGTTCGAAACCGGGCACACATACTGGAGAAATCGACCGGCGGAGGGACCATTAAATCACAAGAAAAACCACCGCAGACACTTTTGGACCTCATCATCATAAGGGAAAATCAGGTGCAGGCGGCGTAACGGCCGCCTGCACTGTGCCTTCATCCACTGCGCGCGGGGCGAAACAATTACAGCCGAGATAAAATGCGGGTTTTAAAGGAAAAAAAACGCCCCTCTCCTCTAATCGCTATCAGTTAACCTAACCGGAAAAAATCAATGTGAAGGCGCAAAACACCGGGCGAAGAAGAAAAACGACTACGGCAAACCACAAACATGGGTGGACCTTTGTACGTGTGCAAAACGGGGTTTGCCTAAAGCACTTAACCGCAGCCTACAAATCTTAAAAGGAACAAAGCACGGCAAGAATGGCCTACCTGGTAGCGACGTGTAGATGACATGGCGAGGACGGTTGGGCTTCCAACTGACACCTGGGCGCGCGTACCAGCACGCTGGTCCACGGGGTTCGAAGGGTCGACAGCACAGATGACTGCGATAGCTCGAGCAACATAAACAAACAATAGAATAATCCAAACGATGTCCCCGTATATATAAACCTTTCACACGTGCGAGGAGACCATAAATCGGGCGTCGGAGGGTTTTCATATCGGCAGTCGAGAGTGGTCTTCCCTCCGCAACGGCGGACGGGTCCAACGTTTACCACGCCGGGTATACGCGCATGGCGGACACTAATCGGCAGATCGTCCGTCAGACGGTTCTCCAATCGGGCGGTGAAAACTCGAAACCATCCGCAACGGCAGCAGCACAGATCCTGAAAGCTTCCGATTTTTGTTACCTGCGTCGGACGTCGGGAGGATCTCAAGTCGGCGAACGAAAGCTCACAACCTTCCGGAACGGCAGGAGAAAACATGGTCAAAGGTTCCGATTTAAAACTTGAAATCAGTCGAAAAACACGTAAGTCGGGAGAAAACCAGAAGTCGTAATTAAAAGTCCATCCGCAATGCCGGGATAAAGATCGACAAAGCGTCCGATGCCCAATAAAAGGATCGCCAGTCGGAAGGTTCTGCAATCGGGGGGGGGGACTTCAAAACAGCCGCAACGGCGGAAAACTCAAGCAAAACAACTTCCGATTTCAACAAGCTTCAAGTACGTTTAATAGCAGCAATCCGGCTAGTTTCCAAAGGCATTCCAAGGCAGCAAGTAGAGCAACTCAGGAATTAAAGCATTCTGAGAAATCATTGCATCAAAGTAGGGAAGAAAAACAAGCTAATTCATCAAAGGAGGGTCCCAACAATTTTTTAAAATTTTGGGAATTTGTTGCAGGTGCAACAGTTGGCGACTACCTGGTGAACTCCAGATCTCTAAATTAACCTTTCCCCAGCTCAAGACTGTCTGACTAAAATCGAAATCTTCTAGATGTCTGCATTCCTAAGCCAGCCCAAATTATGCATTAAGTTACTCAAATGAAGCCCATTCTTTCGGGAGAAGATAACATCAGCAGTGTTTTAGGTCTGAATAACTCTTTTGAGGCCAAGTATGTGAGGTTTATTTTGCCTGTCCTTAGGTAGTTTCCAGCCTGGACACCACAGGATTGTAACAGATAGTAAGCAGTATAATCCTTTTGTTCCTCATTCCCGTGCCAATTTGCACTTTTGTGCTATTTAAATTTTATTCCTTTGATATGAGTCCTCCTGCAGGCCTTTCTTACTGAATTTTAATTCAGGATCCTCTATCCCATGGTGTCCTTTTGTGTGAACAAGATACTTCATATTTTAATTCACGGACGGAGAGGATCTTGTGGCCATTTTAGTATTTCATGCTTGTCAAGCTTTGTTTTGGTATGTCTTATTTCTTTCAGAAGTTTTAACTCTTGATAGCTTTTAGCTTTTCTGACATTATGGCATGGGATCATTTATATACGATATACTGTCTTACTCCGCTTCCTTTCTGTGGATCTCATACTGTCACCCCCTTGGATATTAAAATGTGAGGTGGACGGAGCCTCGAAATAGTATTCCATACATCTTCTACTTCTGAGTTATTTACAGGGGTTAAGTGAGACTTCAATGAATGCATGCCAGTTAGGAATACAGTTACTAGAAGACATTCTATGCTTTAAAGCACAGTCTTTCATTCAAGATTTTAGTTAATAAAGAACCCTGATGTTGCCATTGCAACCAAAAGTTTGCCTCTTTATTCAAAACCAAAAGGAAAGATAGCAAAGTACTGAAGGAAAACATCAGCAAAACAAATAACCAAAAGAAAGAAAAACATCAAAGCATTAAAGCGAGAAAACCAACATCTAGTATTAGAAAAACAAAACAATTTATTTATGTACAAAACAAAAAAAACAAAATTTTGCCCATTCCTGCAAATTTAAAACTAGCAAACCAAGGAATGAGCTGGATTTTAGACATGAGTCATCTAGCCATGGTCTAATGGTGTTGTTATTGAAATGGAACCCATATCTAAAATCCTCCAGTCATCACTTTCAGCCTGTGGGAGCTGAAGGAGCTCAGGCTGAGTGTCTATCATAGGACTGGCCCTTTTTGAGGAATGATGTCTTAGCTTAAGTTCAGTCAGGTAGTTTCCCAACATAGAATCAGCAGACTCATTTCCTTCTCCTAACTTAGTGACCGTATGATTCATGTATGGCTCTCTCAGAATCTTTATTGGATTTGGGGTACCTTTGAGAGGTAACAACAGGTGGGACCAATTTGAAGCAAAATAACCTTTCAACCTGGCAGCCCAATCTCGGTTGAGAATGAGCCCATATCCCCTTGGTATGTCAGCCACCATAATATCAATGAATTGGCATATCTTGTTGTTTGCAGCCAAACAAATGAGGACATTCTTCATTTCTCCTACCACCTTGACACCTGTGCGATCTAATTGCGTTACTTCACGAGGTGTGGACTCTAGCTGTCCGTTAATCCTTTTACAAATCTCAAGGGGCATCACATTCACTGCTGCTCCAGAGTCCATCAAGCAGTTATGCACATTATAATTCAATATTTCTAGAGTCAAGAGGAAAGGCAGGGTGTCAAGGTTTTCTTTCCAGCCTGGTTCTTGGTCTTCTTCTCCTAGCTGTTTATGAGTAGGTATGTCCTTGGTTAGCTCATGAGTTTCACCAAAGTTTTTCCCACTGACCCCTGTCTGTTCTTCTACAGGTTTGACAGTTTTCGTGACTGGATTGGTCCTCTGGTTGAGGGTATTGTTCTCACACGTTTTGCCTTCATCCAATTTCTTAACATTCCCCTGCACCTTGTTAATTTTAGAAACCATTTCATTTTCTTGGTATATGACTCCCATGTCCTTTGTGATTGTAGATGTGCATTCAGATTTAGGAGTGTCATCTTCAATGTCAAATAGTGAAATACCACTCCATGAGAACATAGTATCATCCTCTGGTTTTCTTATGATCTGTTTCTCCTTTTCTTCCTCCCCACTGTCCTTAATCAATTTAGGGTCCAACAACTTGTTCATCACCAATGTCATTGAATGTAACCATTGAGGACACGTCTTCTCAGAATGAGGTTGTTGGTGAAAGGTACAGAAATTATCCCCTCCCACTTCTGTTATGTTTATTGATGCCGAATTGGGAGGAGGAACTTGCCATTGGTCGTTGCTTTCTCTTTTCGGATAGTGAGACTTATAAGATTTCTGAATGTCTGCTTCCCTCTCCAGATTTATTATTCGGTTGGATAATTTCTGGAGCATTTTCATCATTCCCTGATAATCATGTGGTTGATCTTCTTTAGGTTTTGACAGCAATGAGATTCTTCTCGTCTTAATCTTGTCTTCAAGTGAATCAGGATAATCTTCTACACTCTCACTTTCAGCCTCTACCCTTTCAGCCTCTTCATAAGTCTCTGCCAGTGTAGGCTTGACTTTCATCTTGGCAAACATGGCCAGTTCAAGCCCCAGGGCTGAGGTGTAATACTCAATTAAAACCTTGTCTGAAGGTCTGTCCACTGCAGAAAAGTTTTTTAGGTACATTGAAAATCTCTGAGTGAAACTATGTATCTTTTCACTCTTCTCTTTTCTTAGCCTACCAAGACCATTCATCAATGAGGCATGTGTCTTCTGAGCTGTATATTTACTTCTGAAAACTCTTTCAAAGGTGTTCCAATCAGGAATGGAGTTTGCAGGCAAGCTGAAATACCAAGATGTTGCTGCTCCTTTCAGAGTGTGCGGGAACAGCCTACAAACCACATCTTCATACTCCCCAGCCCTTAGCCCTTCTAATGCTAGGTAAAAGCTTTGGAGGTGATCATCGACAGCAATCCCTTCCTCAGGGTCAAACTTAGGCAAAAGCTTGTCAAAGGCTTGAGGTAGATTATGCAAAGGAGGTATTAAGTTCAGAGGGGACCTAGCTCTCCATGCCGGCAGAGGGTTGGCTTGATTACCAGCCATGAGCAAAGGTGAACAAATAAGTCGCTGGGAAAAACAATCCTTCAAGGATAGTACCGGAATCTGCAAATTCTTGAGTTAGGTTGCAAGCTTCGAAACATCTGCTGGTAGGATAGTCTCGGGGAATTAAGTTCCACGGCCAGCCATTTACTGGCGGCCCTCCTTCTAGTGCCAGAACTGTTGAGGCCTGGAAATTCGCAGGCAACAACAGAAAGGGATTCTCCCCAATCAACGTTCCCAACTAGCCCATTGACTGTTTGGTATAGGGAATCCGTTCGGTTTGCGGTCCGGCTACCGTAGGTCAAACACAAACAAAGGCTTTACCGGTTGCGGCCCGGTCCACCGGAATTTATATTTTAACTTAAGAATGATATGCAAGCAGTGAACTAAACATGCAGGGTGGTGAAGGATGCAGGGAGCGGTCACAATGTGATGCGCAGGTTCTTACCTCTCGTCTTAGACTCGCCGGCATCTGAATCACACATGCAGCTATGCAATGACCTAACTATCTATCTATCCCTATCTACCTATCCCCAGGGAGCCAACTTATATTTAATATATATGAGTAATGCCGATGTGCACACATGATAAAAGCAATTACAGATAGCTGACATTTACTTTTACAAGCATGAACAATGAAAGATATTTCCACAACCAGATAACTAATTGTTTCATGATAAGCATGCATTACTCATGGTGGTTATTTCATAAAATAAATCAGAAATCATTTAAACAAGACATAGGTCATAAGTTAGAACGATCTCACGATTCATGGACACAATGCTGAAAAACAAAGTAGTTCATCTTTCAACTACCCATGGCAAAACATTTGAAATCCCACCGATCTTCTTTCAACAGGCAAACTGTAATTTCTATTGCAAAATGAAGTAGTTCTTCTTACAATATGTCATCACCAGTCTTACTGGGGAAAAAAGCCCTTATTCCTTCTACGCTTCCTACTTTTATACAAAAGGTCAAAATGGTTGGGCTGCCCAAAGTGACCTTTGGGCTTTCCAACCTTTTGCTCTCCCAACGCTTCATTTCTCGAAAACTTCTACAAAAATATTAAATTATTACAAAGTTTGACCAGTCCTTTATGAGGAGGATCCCACCTGGCTATCTAAGAACTTCTTCCACGCTGCTGCTTCGGTAGCAATGCCTTCAAAAGCGCATGGCTCTAGGAACTGAATGTTGATTTCAAACTTTTCAAATTGGTTCTTGATGGCCTCGATCCTTGCTGGACTCAACCGAAGCTGATCTTCTAGAAACTGCATGCTAACGGCTGCGTGGCCTACCTCGTTCTTCAGTACTAGGTCATCAATGGCTCTAATCTGCTGAGTTCTGGCCTCTGCGTCTTGATATCTTTTCTGTAATATTTCCATAAAGGCCTCGTGGTCCGGGAACTCTTCAAACCTATGCTCAGCCTCTGTTTGACATCGGTTGTACATATTCAGGAGCCTTCTGAAATACTCTGAGCATGCTCCCTGCGTCTTTTTTATAGCCTTCTTGAAGTCTTCTGCAGTACTGATGGTGAACTCTACCAGGTTGTGATCTCTCTTGAGGGCTTGATGATCTTTTGCTGGTAGCCCTTCTGGAGTCTCGGCATCATCTTCCGGCCTTGCCATTCTGGCACTCAGAACCTCAAGAACCTCCTGAGATCGATCAACGAAATATGAGGAAGTTTCCATGATCTCTTCCAGCCTGCTGTCAATCTGAAGGACTTTGCACCTCTCTTCTTCCAGAGCCGTCTGCAGTTGTAGCATTTGAGCTTTTTGAGCCAAGATATATTCTTTAAATGGCTGCAGATTCACCTGCTATTCCTTAGCCGCCTCCAGATCAGCAGTCAGAGAAGCAAGCTGCTCTTTCAGTTCTTTGGCGTATGAATCATTGGACTCATAGATGATCTTTATCTGTTCCTCTAGATCTTCCACCTTTGCCATTAACTGTTCCTTATCACTCTTTAGAGTTTGGGCTTCCTGTTGTACGTTTTCTAGGGACTCCTGTGCTGTTCCCTTTGATTGCATCTCCACTTGAAGGGTATAGACTTCACCTTTTGAGGACTCCAGTTCCCTTTGCATGTGCTCATATTTCCTCTTGAGTCTATTACCTTCATCTCTTTCTTTTCTCAGTGTGTCTTTTAGCTGAGCACAGGTCTTCTTGGCTGACTCTAGTTCAATCATCACCCTGTTTATGTTGTCCTTGGATGCATCAATCATGGCAGCCCCGGCTCTTATCGTGAACCTAGGATCCTTTTCCGTCCCTAACATAACAGCGGTATTTGTGACCATCTTCCCTGATAGATCTTTTGCTTCCACCTTCTTTTCTGTCCTCCTCATTATTCTTTTGGTGGCCCTGTCATAATAGACAGTGCTGAAGTCAGGGACCTCCTCTTCTTTTTTCTGAGTGAAAGTTATTAGCTGGAGCGTAGGGGTCACAAGAGTGCTAGCAGCAGGTACTTGAAGGATTTGTACCTCGGGGTTTGCCTCCTCCTGGGTCTGTCCTATTGATGTTTCAGCAATTGATTGTTGTGGCAGCTCTGTTTTTTCAGCCTCCTGCTTTTGGAACTCTTCATCTAGCTTTCTTTTTTCTTCCTCAGCTGCCTCTTCTGTTTCTTTAACTGCCTCTTGTGCCTTTTCAGCTGCTTCTTGGGCAGCTTTTCTTTTTTCTTCTTCTCCTTTCTGCAGCCATTCTGCAGCTTCCTGTTCTAGCTTCTGGGCCTCTTCCTGTCTCCTCTTGGCTTCTTCTTCAGCTCTGGCCTGCTCAGCCCCTTTTCCACCCTTGGTGGGGTTCTTAGGCTTAAACCTCCTTCTCAAAGCTGTCAAGTTAGGGGCACTTCGGAAGACAGATTCTTCCTTGTCAAAGTGGTGAATGTATTCAAAATGTACTTTATGTTCTTTACAGTGCTCTGCCATTCTACCGTGAGTATCATTCCTTCGAAAAGTCATCTCACCAAAATGGAACTTCCCCAATTCTTCTATGAACTCCGTAGCTTGTTTTACCTTGGCAAATCTATAGCTCCCTAGTTTGAATGGCAGCGGAGGATATGTAGCCTTCTTTTGCTCAAAAAGGTAATTCCCTATTCCATCAATGAATACATGCCTGACTGCCTCTTTATGAATAACATAATCTGTTGTGTATTTGGGAAGTAGTAAGGGGCATTTCGTGCCACCAAACATTCTGATGTACATGCCATTCTCAGTCAGGAAATAGTCTGCATGCTCTTCTATTACCCGCATGGCCTCCTCTGACATACAGTCACACTCCTTCCGGAAGATGAGTGTGTAGAGTGGCATAATGAACTGCTCGCAAACCTCCCTGTAGTGGCTATGATACTGCTGAGCCCTCAATGGTCTATAGGCGGCATACACAGGCATCCTTTCCCTGTCCGAAACACACTTAAGGCCAGGGAAAGGCTGGTTGCACAGTATACAATCTACCAATATCGAGCTCATGTAGAATTCGGACTTTTTCTTGGATTCTCCTCCCAAGGAAGCAGCCACGCAAGAAGAAAGACTGCTTGATACTAGGCTGGCCCAATTGAAGACTGTTCCTTGGGTTGCTACGTGGAACATAATGGGTATCCATTCAAATTTGAAGAGTCTGCCATGGGCTCTCCCGAAGATCCTATTCAGCATCAAGGCTATAAATCTGTAAGGAGCCCTCAAGCTTGCTGTATCATACTCTCCATTTGCTCTGTGTCTGTACAGCTTTCTCGGCAAAAGCATTCTCTTAAGGGTTTCTATCAGGTCCATTCTGATGTTATCCAGCCAAGCATCAGATATAAAGATTTGAGGTTCTGGCAGATGATAGGCCAACGCCACATACCCTGGGCTAAATGCAGCATAGCCCTGGCCTTCCACATTTCCTATGAGCATGGTGGCTGTATTTGTATGGGGCAGAATCCATCTAATCACCTCAGAACAAGGGAACAACTCCGGTCTTGTAGCCACCTTCATGATGGCAGATTTTTCTATGTTTGCATAGATGGGCTCTTCTTCGAGACCCATGTCAGGAACTTCCCTGCGGGAAATCAATCTGTATATGTCACCCCATTTGTACTCGGGCTCCACACCAGAAATACATTGGGTATCTTCATATATATACTCAGTCTTTGTGACGACCTCTATTTCTGGTAGTTCTTCGACCGCGGGGGCCTTCTTCTTCTGTCTTTTGGACATAGTGGGCTCGGCTTCTTCCTGCCATATATATAACATTGTAGTATTGAGGCATTTAAGGTGCACACATTTACAAGACAGAGTGCTACCCTTTATTTTATCTATGTATATCATGGCAGCAACTAGTTGATGAAACTATAATATAAGTTTGCATATTTGACTAATCAAACGCACACTACTTCGTGCTTCTGTCTATATGATGCAAAACATTTTGTATGATATTTACGACATCCATCAACCGTCTTCAAAACAGCAATAAAATTACATCCATATGCAAAGTGCCAGTTTTATGTACTTAATGTGAAAGCAGGCAGAGAAACCAATGCATGTATGCACAATCCAACAATGCCCTAACTATCAGAATTACTATCATAAACAGACTAAGTCCTGTGCAATCCAGTGGGCAATCAACTCGCGGTGCCGATTTTCCTATGAAAACAATTCGTAATGCGAATGTATGGATCTCAAAGCAAAGTACAAATGTACTGTCATCAATACGGTCTATTGCACAACAAATGAAGAAACGGGTTATACATATAAAGATCATGCTAGCTGTCTAAACATTTTGACCACAATGTTGTTCGTGGGAGGTGATTACATCAATTCGAAAATATGCTGCGGGCTTCAACAACATTTTTCTACATACGACGCTCTCATCGAACCCCCTATCCATGCTATCCTCAAACCGCAAACCACTACAACGGCACAGCCTAGGGTTTCAGACAGCCGAGACAGACGGACTGTGCGGGACGGCGCGGGCAAAAGATTGGGGTTCGAAACCGGGCACACATACTGGAGAAATCGACCGGCGGAGGGACCATTAAATCACAAGAAAAACCACCGTAAACACTTTTGGACCTCATCATCATAAGGGAAAACCAAGTGCAGGCGGCGTAACGGCCGCCTGCACCGTGCCTTCATCCACTCCGCGCAGGGCGAAACAATTACAGCCAAGATAAATGCGAGTTTTAAAGGAAAAAAAATGCCCCTCCCCTCTAACCGCTGTCAGATAACCTAACCAGAAAAAATCAATGTGAAGGCGCAAAACACCGAGCGGAGAAAAAAAACTACTACGGCAAACCACAAACATGGGTGGACCTTTGTACGTGTGCAAAACGGGGTTTGCCTAAAGCACTTAACCGCAGCCTACAAATCTTAAAAGGAACAAAGCACGGCAAGAATGGCCTACCTAGTAGCGACGTATAGCTGACTGGGCGAGGACGGTTGGGCTTCCAACTGACACCTGGGCGCGCGTACCGGCACGCTAGTCCACGGGGTTCGAAGGGTCGACAGCACAGATGACTGCGATAGCTCGAGCAACATAAACAAACAATAGAATAATCCAAACGATGTCCCCGTATATATAAACCTTTCACACGTGCGAGGAGACCATAAATCGGGCGTCGGAGGGTTTTCATATCGGCAGTCGAGAGTGGTCTTCCTTCCGCAACGGCGGACGGGTCCAACGTTTACCACGCCGGGTATACGCGCATGGCGGGCACTTATCGGCAGATCGGTCGTCGGACGGTTCTCCAATCGGGCGGTGAAAACTCGAAACCATCCGCAACGGCGGCAGCACAGATCCTGAAAGCTTCCGATTTTTGTTACCTGCGTCGGACGTCAGGAGGATCTCAAGTCTGCGATCGAAAGCTCACAACCTTCCGGAACGGCGGGAGAAAACATGGTCAAAGGTTCCGATTTAAAACTTGAAATCAGTCGAAAAACACGTAAGTCGGGAGAAAACTAGAAGTCGTAATTAAAAGTCCGTCCGCAATGGCGGGATAAAGATCGACAAAGCGTCCGATGCCCAATAAAAGGATCGGCAGTCGGAAGGTTCTGCAATCGGGGGGGGGAACTTCAAAACAGTCGCAACGGCGGAAAACTCAAGCAAAACAACTTCCGATTTCAACAAGCTTCAAGTACGTTTAATAGTAGCAATCCGGCTAGTTTCCAAAGGCATTCCAAGGCAGCAAGTAGAGCAACTCAGACATTAAAACATTCTGAGAAATCATTGCATCAAAGTAGGGAAGAAAAACAAGCTAATTCATCAAAGGAGGGTCCCAAGAATTTTTTAAAATTTTGGGAATTTGTTGCAGGTGCAACACACTGATTATAACCTTTTATAAGAAAAAACCGCTTTCTCATTTATGCAAATACAATACGAATAACTCTTACAAGTTATTCTTAGTTTCTTTATGTGTTCAATTTCTGTGATATGGTATCAGAGCTCAGCTACAGCCATAGAGTCTGTGAGAGTATGAAGAGATAGGGACTGCTGCTGGCAGAGATGGATCGCTATTGTAGCACGTCGAAGAGTCGAAAGGGTTTCATGAAAACCAGCTATTGTTTCAATTCTTAATTTTGTAGCTAAGTCGTTCCTTTTTTAAGGTGCAACACTTCTGACCACAAGAGAAATGAAGGATCATATGGTAGTCGTACAACCACTAGCTGCCAAGGTCAATCTCAGTCGTATGATTGTATGTAACATAATAAGGAATTATGGATCGAGCTATACAGGTACGAAACAACTGCAAAGTAGTCATACAGCTGCCAAACAGAACCATACAACGGCCATACATTATAGCCATTGGTTATTTGTGACGCACGAGTGTACGGAAGTAAAATTTTGAGTTGTACAAGTCTGTACAGAGTTGTACGGGCGTCCACAGTGACAATCTAAGCAGAGATTTAAATTTTACAGCCTAATTTAACTGTAGATCAGTGAAGTTTCTTTGATTAATTTACAATTGAACTAATTTGAGAGTACATTGGATCCTCTCTTGCTTGAATTGTTGCCCAGATTTGGAAATCTGGAATATTTGGCTGTTGATATATTGTTTCTTCGCAGATTCAAGGAGAAGTCTACTGTTGTGGAGCTGTTTTCTAGCAGATTTGAGTATTTTTGTGCTGTTGTTGAGCAGATCTGTCAAGATCTGTGTTTTTCAGCTGTTGGAGAGTAGATATGAGGTTTATTGGGTTGTTATTGACCAGAATTGTCAAAATCTGTATGTGTTTGGGCTGTTAGTTAGCATCAAGTTTTGGTAGTACTCATAATTGTATAAACATCAACATCACTAAACAACTAAACCTTTTTTCGTACCCCACCAAGGACCTTACCTTTAGTGTTGTTGATGTACAAAAGGGAAAAGTAGGAAGATGTCATAAAGTCTCAGCTCACATATAAGAACTAGAACTACAGACATGACTCTATGCTCTACCACTCAAAGAAATGGATATGGTGCTAGGTGCAGAATGGTGGATGTTGTTGCTGCCTAATTCACGCCTCGGTTCATGTGGCAGAAATCTTCAAGCCACTGGGTGCGACCTTGGGGGCAAGTAAGAGTCAAGTGTTGTCACTTGATCTTGACTCCTCCGTCTAGGCTTTCTCTTAGCGAAGCCAAGAGGGGTGGTCCCTATAAAAATAATCTGAGGTTGTTAATCTATGAAAGGAAAAACATTTATTCTAGGAGTTAAGATGAAATGAATTAAAATAATATCCACCAATCACTGCCAATAAATTACTTTAGCAACTTAGCAAATATACAAACCGTTCAAGACGAAAAATTGATTTATGCATAAAAATAAAGTAGACCAATGCCAATGAAAAGATTATTTGTGTATAAGGGTTGCTAGTGTGGTTTTGGTAAAAGTATTGCAGTGTCTCGGTAAATTTTAGATTATGAAATGAGTGGATTAGGGAATAGGTTAATTGTTGATCAATTTTATTAATGTGGTAATGATCTAATTATTAAGGGGAGAAGGTATTTCAGATATACCCGAAGGGTACGAGGAATGTGTTTGGATTTGCTTAGAAGTGGTTCTCACATTGACATGTGGTCTAGATAAAGTCGTGGGGTTGTGTTTAACGCTACACCAACAAGGATGTAGCCTAGCGAGGCCCCACAGTCACTTTTTAGTTGTTTTCGCTTCATTTAAAGACTTTGCTCATGTCTAAACAATATCGAAAAAAGTGTCGGATTTTCACTTGGGGATTAATTGTAAGATGATACTAATTACTAATCACTCTAATCCCTTTCTGATTGTCCCACCGTTCCATCCAAAGGCATGCAGTGTTTACAAGAGCATACGGGGACTAAAAGCCTTGTTAATTTTAAGAATTTTAAGTCAAACTTGTGTTGTTAAAAATCACAGTACTGATACTCTCGTTTCCAAGAACGCCAACGGATTTGTTAATTTTAAAGCAAATCATAAACAAAATTAAACTAAGAAAAAGAAAGAAGCTACTCTAAAAAAATCAACCCACAAAAAGAGACAACACGGTTCTCCCCTCGGGGGATAGGGCGTGGGCGCTTGGCTGCCCACTCTCTTCTTTTGTTACAATAATTAGTACAATGAAAGAATACTTATGCTCCTGTGTAGAATAGAAAGCACACGTTTACAAAATTTAAGGCTTTAAAGTTGCCCGAAGAAAAGGCAAAAAGAAGGGTGGCTCTCGGATGGCTTAAATCTTGAAATTTCGCTAGAGTGCCTCTCTACATGTCCGTCAATTGCTGTAAAGCAACCAACAAACTTATGCTAAATGTGCTAGATTAATCAATCAAAGCATAAAAAATTTAGCATATAACTAGAGTATTTTAAATTATATGAAAATATAGAATGCAAGTACTTAGTTTTGGGAGTTGGATCTATGAAAAGTAAGCCTTTTAAATTCAGATCTAAACTTATAAATCCAAATGAAAATCAAATTAGTTTATGATATTTTTTATGCACTAAAATGATTAACACTGCTGAAAGTAACTAGTAACCGGAAAATTTTAATTTTGAAATGATGAAGGAAAGAGAGAAGACAAGAGCTGAAAGCTTGGGAACTTTGGGCCATGGAGTCTGCTTTGGTGGAACACCGAGGGACTATGTCTTTCACAAGAAATTGAAGATGAGGAGGGTGCAAACAAGCTCAACCCCTTTTTCAAATGAGATCACTTGCAAACTTGGAAATCCTTGCACAAAATTGATTAAAAGCTTGGTGCCACCCACAATAGAAACTTGGAAAACATAAGCATTAAACAAAATGAACATGCCGTTCTAAGAGATCTACTTGCAAATGAACAATAAGACTATGAAGCAAACAAACTTTTCTAATCTTATCCTACTAGGATACAACTCCACTTCAATGGCCAAATTCAACCAACATAAAGCAAAGAAAACAAGACAAATTATACCTCATAAGCACTTGACAATTACCATCCACACATAAAAAGCATTGCACAATAGATCTGTCTCCAAAGCCTTTATTAATCCAAAAAATATTACAAACTAGAATAGCAAAGCTACAATAGCTTTTCGGTACTCTAACCATCGTGGGAAAATGAGAGGCAAAACCTTGCTTAAATAGAAAAGAGCAAGGTCAAGGGAGGGCACACTTGCTAAAAGAAGAGTCTAGCTCAAATGGAAAGATCTAGGAAGTAGTCTTGTGGGTTTGGTATTGGTAAGATCAAAAAATTGGAAAGCCAACACTAAAAACTCAACACAATTCCCAAAAAATGCAAGCTTTCCTTGGAAAATACACCTTCACTTGGAGGAAATTTCCATTTCTTTGATTTACTCGGAAATAACATGAGTTGACCTTCCACAATCCTTAGGATACTTACCGTTTTACTTTGCCAACTCACGGAACTCCTTTTCAGCAAGTTTCCATGTTTTTATGAGTTGCTGAATTTTTCACTTTATCCAATTTTTTACTCTTTTTTGGGTTTTTCGAGTTATAATTAATTTTGGAAATAAATAATTACTCGAAAACCTGGGAAAGTGGGTTTAGGGGTTAAGTGAGTGCTCCGAGTTAGAAAACGAACACCCCCATGGCAAAAACAACCTGCTGATCATACTTTTATGACTTGGACAAATTTTACCATTAACTTATTAAAAATAATAAGCTGGGAAAAACGATTCTTTTTTTTTCAAAAATTTAAAAAAAACTATGGGGGACTTGGTTCATGTTCATACGATTCAAAAACAATGATTAACATGGTAATATACATTGACACTTAGGTTTTAATAACCTCCCAAGCCCTTAACCACCAAGACAATTATTCCATCTTTGGAGGCTTGGGTGAAAAACTCGAAAATTATAAATCGTTAAAAAACGATATATAATTAACAAGGAAAAACACACACTGGAATAATGTATTAATGACTAAGTCCTAGGAAGCCAAACCTTTTACATAAATTCATCATGCTAAGTCATTTTATTACAATTCCCCATGGGGGTATGAACATATTAAAAATAAAAAATAAAAAGGGCCTAGTACGGCCTAAATGGACTTCTGGACTCGGAACTTGAATAAGTAATTGTTCATACTTGAAAGTCCAACTCAATGCATCTCAGGTGGTAACAAATTTAGTTGGGCACTCATACCACAAACCTTGAAGGACAATTCATCGAGTTTAAATGGAAAGCTCAATATTACAGATTCTATGGTTCCACTTTGAAGAGAGGTGAATTACAACAAATAAAAAAGTAACAAGAGATGCAATCAATCACAAAACAATGGAAGCAAGGGAGGTATGTTACTAAGAGGCATAAAGATTTATTATTAAACAATCGGGTCAAAAGACTTCAAGATATGATCCAAATAACACAAAGGAACCTTCCCAACACCCAATGCAGGAACGAAGTCAAACCTCTAAAACTCGACAAACTTGATGCCCCTACATAAATGTGTTCAACTAGAGAGGATCCTATTTACTATGCTTTGATGTCAAAGCATTCCTTGAGAGGGTTGCAATTTTATCAACATAATAATAATAGTTGTAATACAATGAAAAGTCAGTGCATGTAATCCTTCACCTTGTGACCAGTCAATGCATACAAGTATACTATCATGAGGCTTCATTTAGATCATCATTTTATCAATTATTCGTTGTTATATATATATAATTTTACATTGCAGAAATCTTTTGTCTATTCCATAGTGAACATCAACTATCCACTGCATCGATCTAGGGTTGGGAGTCTAGACAGTTTTCTAGTGTTTTAGCAAGACCTCATGTAATGATTGAATAAGGCATGTGAATTAGGTTTTCGGTTCAACCATCCTCCATTAACTTCCACATGTCACTTTGAAACCTCATCCACTTGCTTACTTCTATACTTAACTCAACCTCTTCCATCCACTGGAACCTGGACTATTCCACCAGTGACCACTATACTCTCCAAATATATACATGCTAAAAGTAGACATGCCAAAAATAGTAGTAAAAATATACAAAAAAACAAAGATGAAAAGAAATGCTAGGATACACCTGCCATATATAGCACATCTAAACAAATGCACTAAAAGTAGCAAGGTCTCGCATGTACATGAAAATAATCTCAACGGACTCTTCTCTCTGCAAGGAATCCAAATGTGTTCAAAATCGGCATTCAAGCCCTGAAAACCTAACCGCTAAAAATAGCAATGACCTGAAAGGCTGAAACTTCTTGTATGTTGCCCAAAAAAGGCTCATTGGCATTGTGATGTCAGAAGGATCAACAATATGAAAACATCTCTGACAGTCCAATCCTGGAAGTTTTGTTTCGAACAAAATGAAACTGCTAAATATAGCAGTTTCCCAGAATTGGATGAAACTAACTGCAAAACAATATATGGTCCCTATACTACCCTGGATATACCTGAAATAGAGCCAACATGATAGAATCTCATTGGAGTTTAACCCTCTAGTTGTGCAAGCAAACTTCGGGGTTAACAGGATCCCAAACAAGCTTTTTGTAAAACTTGACATAGGCTTGGGAAGTTCTTGCAAACCTTAGAGGAGGCACACTCCCTCTTGCATGCATGAGACACCTAAGTGGGGTGCATTCTCTCTCTATTTTGGCTATAAAAGCATGCATATCCCCTGGATAAAAAAAGACAATCAATTTTGAAGACCAATCAAAATAAAAAGTCAAATCGAAAAAGGATCAAGACAAGAAAAGCTTGCCCATTAAATAGGCCTCAAAAAGAAAAGAAAATGAAAAGGCCAAAATCTCAAATACAAAAGAAGTACAAGAAAGAAGAGTCCTAGAAATAAATGAAGACTAGTCCTTCAAGACCAGGTCGATGTTGAAGTTGCCTAGCAAATAAAGAAAAAGGGGTTGGGGAGTCTAATTGCTAACGTTCGAGAGGGTGGTACCTCCTTACAATTGACTCCATTTGTGAGACACATCCCTAGTGTTTATTCAAGTGGTGAGGAACTCAGAGTTTCCCTTTCCCTCTTGTCTAAAATCCCATCAGTTTCCTTATATTAGAACTTCACTTGACCAACCTTGTTTGACCATACTTAGCTCCATCCCAAAGGAGAAAATGGTTATTATTAATGCTTTGATGTTGTCTTAGTATTGGTTAATGGATAACTCATGCATCCCACAAACTTGTTTGCAGATATCTATGTGTTGGTATATCATCATGCATGGCATGACTAGCTATGTACTAAGACAATTATGGCGATTACTTGTATTCTTATGTATGTTCAGAAGGACATTCTTTGTTGTTGGTCCATCAAGAATATATGACAGAGATATGCATCATCTAGCCAATGTATCAAAGGTTTATCAAGTCACAACAGAGTCTTTCAATGCCAGTTTTCTAGGGTGGTTAAATGGGGGGTGTTACACTGCACCTCTACCCAACGCACCTTCAGATGTGCCCCAAGGAGAGAGGCCATTTTTTCAACCAGGAGGGGTGTTATTCAACAGTGGTGGTCATGACCGGGCCCTTTGGTCCTTCCTTTAGGAGTACTATGGCTTAATAGCACTATTGATTTCCCTTTGTTGGGATTTTTAACCCCAAGATTGGTGTCTGGGGAACCTAGGGGTTTATTACTGGGTCACATGACCCCACACCTCGTTGCTTCCCCTGGTGTCCTTTGCTTCAGCGACGAAACCTTGGTCTCCTTTCACAGCCACCTCAAACACCTTCATGGCCCTGTTGCATACTGGTTCCTTCTCTCCATGATCTCCTTCCTTAGAGGATGTTATCTTCCATGCCAGGTCGTACATGTTGCTTCGAGGGGGGCGTTGAGGGATTTTACAACATTCGAGGTTTGATGGGGCATGATGCCCTCCCTCCAGCGCACTCCAACCTTTCGTTTAGAGTGATTCGCTTATTTTAGCAATTTTTGGCACCTAGGAAGAAAATGCAAGTGTTGTAAACCTCGTCGACTTCTTGCGAGAAATCGCAAAAGTCGCGACTTTTGCTCCAAGCCGGTTTTTCGGCGAGCAAAAGTCGCAAATTTTTAAAAAATCGTCGAGTCACGACTTTTTAGTAAAAGGCGCGCTTTTTGAGGAAACCTCGCGGGTCGAAGGAAAAAGTCGCCCAGGCAACCAATCCGCGGCTTACAAAAGGAAAAAACGGGTTATTTTTATGTCATTTGGCAAATGAGTTTGTTGGAAGTGGAGGAGAAGGGCTTGAGGAGACTACCAACACCTTTGGAGGCTTTCAAACAACATTTAGCATCTCAACCAAGGATTTTTGTGGAGCAAGTGTTCAAGGTATGTGCATTTTATCCCATTGTTTTTCTATCTTTTCCATGGTCTGTTTGAAAGATTTCTTGCATTTTTTCTTGCATATTTCTTTGCTATTTGTTTTTACTATTTTGCCATTGATTTCCATGCCCAAAAAAATGAAAAACAGCCCCAATGTAAATGGGGGTTTTAAAATATTAGAATGGAAAATAGCATGCTTTTTTTTTAATTCTTAGCCACCCTCTTCTTCTTATCTTTCATGGCGTAAAATCTAAATTTAGAGGTTTGATTTTTTAAGCGAGAATGTTGCTATTGCTTTCCAATGGAGTTTAATGTAATTTTTTTTTTGTTTTTGTGCCCTAGGGTTGCATTTGAGTTGAAGCATTCTAATTGCAAAAATGCCAAAGATATTGGACCCATTTTGGCGGTATGGTGAGCCTGAGGATGGCATCAATAGGCAAAATTTGAGTTGCAAATCATGTGGGCATCACATGTTGGGAGGGATTAACAAGTTGAAATACCATCTAGCCAAACTACCTGGCCATGATGTTGGCCTTTGTAGTGCAGTGACCCGAGAAATCATGAGATCTGCCCATGACGCCATCCATGAAAAAATGAAAAAGAAGGATGAGATCGCGCTGCAAACTGAGCTGAGCTTGCAGCTTTTGGCCAAGCAAGAAGTGTAGGTGCATCTCTATCTACCACTATCGGTGAGGGTAGTGGGAGGGGCTCCACAGCTTCACTTCTTGGGAGGGTGGGGCTCACATCCCATTATGTTGGACCAGGATCATAACCTTCTATCAAGTCAATTATAAAGAAATCGAAAAAGGTAGAAGCAGATAGGGTAATGGGAAGGTGTCTTTATTGGAGTCACATACCTCTCAGCATTGTTAAAAACAATCCATTTTGGCAGCTAATGTGTGATGCCATTGCAGTAGTTGGCCCAGGGTATAAAAGTGCCACCTTTGAGGAGTTGCGGGGCCCAATCCTTCAAGCAGAAAAGATGGACATCGGTGCTAGGTTGGCAGAGTTTAGGCAGTCATGGGAGAGCACTGGATGCACTATCATGTCAGATGGGTGGACAGACGGTAAGGGTAAAAGCCTTATCAACTTCTTGGTACATTGTCCTAGAGGTACCATGTTTGTAAAATCAGTTGATGCATCGGCACATGTAATAGATGCAACACTTTTATACGAGTTGATGGATGGGTTCATCCAGGATATTGGGGTGCACATTGCTGTGCAAGTTATTGCAGATAATGCAGCTAATTATGTGGCTGCTGGCAAGATGCTTATGGATAGGTACCCCTCTTTGTTTTGGACTCCATGCGCAGCTCATTGCATTGATTTGATGTTGGAGGATATGGGGAAATTCCCTTTATCAAGGTGGTGATTGATCAAGCTAGGGCCATCCCCAAGTTCATTTACAACCATGGTTTTGTTCTTAGTCTCATGAGGAGGCACACCAAAAACAAGGAGTTGAAGCGTCCTGCAATCACGCGTTTTGCCACCACATTTATTACTCTTCAGTCTTTGCTTCAATGTTAGTTTGAGTTGAAGCAAATGTTTGTTTGTGATGAGTGGCGTGATTGTGCTTACAGCATGAGAGAGGATGGGAAAACCATTGCCAAGCTGGTGTACAATGACGCCTTCTGGGAAGGAATGGAGGAAGTGTGCTCGGTTAGTGAACCTTTAGTGAGGGTTCTGCGACTTGTTGATGGTGATAAGCCCGCAATGGGCTATTTATATGAGGCCAAGGATAGGGCCAAAGAGACCATTCAGAATTTCTATGTGGGAAAGGGTACCCCAGGGCATGACAGGCACATGTTGTTATGGGAGTTGATTGATACTCGATGGACTGGGATGCTTCATCGACCCATTCATGCAGCAAGACTCTTCCTCAACCTTGCATTTGCCTACAAATTCAATTTTGATTTTGATGGTGAGGTTTTGGAGGGGCTTTTCACCTGTATTTGGAGGATGATACCTGATTATGACACTCACAATGCAGTCAATCACGAGATAGAGGTGTATCGGGATAGTACTGGAGTATCAGCTTTGCTGATGCTATTCGTGACAGGAACAAATTCATGCCAGGTAAGTTATTAACTTATTAGACCGTTTTAAGTTTTCACCTTTATTTGAAAGATGAACTATGATTTATTTATAATTATTTCTTGTTTGGTGTAGCCACTTGGTGGCGAACCTATGGTGTGAGGACACCAAATTTACGGAAATTTTCCATCAGAATCCTTAGCCAAACCTATACAGCTTCAGGATGTGAGCGGGATTGGAGTGTATTTGAAAAAATACATGCAAAGAGACGCAGAAGGTTAGAAACTTAGAACTTAGAATTTGAACAAAGCAATTGCATTTAAATGTTTAATGCAATTTATGAATCTATAATCCTCTAAGATATTATAATTTATTAATTTATTACCCTCTAGACTCATAATTTTGTTTTATTACCCTCTTACAGGTTGGAGTTCACACGTCTTAATGACTTGGTGTATGTCCATTACAACCTCCGCTTGTGGATGGCACAGATACAGAAAGAACCAGATGCAAATGCCATCTCCTTGGACAATATTGATATATTGTCTAAGTGGAGGGTGGAGATTGAGACTCCTATCATGGAGGAGTCACCTGCATGGCTAGAGGAGGGGTAAGTGGAGGAGGAGGACGAGGACGAGGACGAGGAGGAGGAGGTGGTTGGAGGCACCATGGAGGGTGATGTGCTAACATCGCTACCACCTTCTGCACTGCTTGATACATCTAGTCCTCCATCCATCACTCAACGTCGAGTATTAGATACAGGCTCAGGGCCTTCTATTGCTACTTCTAGTGCTAGGGGCAGGCCTGACAAAAGACCCATGATATTTTCCCGTAAATGGGGAAGAGGGCATTGATATTAGATAGCTAGATGCTAGTTTTCCTCAGATACATTTATATATGTGATGTCATTTTGTATTGTTTAAACCTTGTACACTTTTGAGTCCTTGTTTGGACAACTATAATGTTTCAGACTTTCAGTATCGACTTTGATGTATCGTTTTATATTTGGCATGACTACATGATGATGATATATATCAGTGCTTTCTTCATATTTATGTTCCAATATGTTTTTATGATGTTATTGTTGCTTTATATGTTTAAAATTCTAAAAAAAATGAATGTATTTTCTATTTTTTAATGTTTGCCGATTTTTTCACCGATTTGTCGAGAAGTTGTATTCAGGACCCTTGCCGACTTTTTGCCGAGGCCAAATTTTTCAACATTGTTTGATATATCTTTATGGCCAAGGTCTGCTGTCAAGGGCTGATCTATATTTATGTATTATGTTGTTGCTCACTTTACCTACACTGTTTTGTAGTCTTGCCATAGCGTTCAAGAAAACCACTTTATTCCCTGTTGATAGAGACATGTGGATGTGGCTCACAAAAATACTATTACGACCTGCTTCAAGTTCATGCTGAAATGGTTTTTAAAATTATGAATATCACAACTTATCAAATTATCAGTTATGGTGCATGAACACTCTTTTTTGGCAATAACTTCTAGGTCTACTCTTGTGTTTCCTAAATGGTTTTGTTTCTTCATTCTATTTTTCTATTTATTATAAAAATATTTTTATATTACGACCTGCTTCAAGTTCATGCTGAAATGGTTTTTAAAATTATGAATATCACAACTTATCAAATTATCAGTTATGGTGCACGAACACTCTTTTTTGGCAATAACTTCTAGGTCTACTCTTGTGTTTCCTAAATGGTTTTGTTTCTTCATTCTATTTTTCTATTTATTATAAAAATATTTTTATATTTGTTTGTACTTGTCATTTCCCCGCCATATCTGGATCCTAGGTTTTAAAAAATCTAGCGAATCCGGATCCGGATCTGAATCCATATCTGTATCCTGGTATTAAATTTGTATACAAAGCAGATGACTTCAGTAATAACCAGGAACGATTGCTAGGATTCTATTGAGGAAGGTAATTTTACTTGCCAATGGAAGATCCCTACATAGTACAGACCCAATTCTACTATTTGTTTTTAATCTGTCTCAGCACCTATCTCCATTGCTCTACCAGTGAAACATTAATCTGGAAAGGAATGCCCAGATACTATTTGCCACTCTCTAAATCCCAACCAGTGTAGCATATTCAGGTTGAAGTTCCATTCAATTCTATCATAGGCTTTGCTGAAGTCAAGTTTGAGAAATGAAGCCTTTTGCTTAATTTATTTTCCCTATTAAATGCTTTTCTATGGTTTATAATGAATTTGTAATATAAAATTTCCTTTGAAGAAACCTGTTTGTTCCTAACAATTCTAGCTCCCACGAGTTCCATACTCTTAATCTATTTGCTATATCCTTATATAGGATTTTGTAAGAGACATTTGGAAGCATAATGGGTCTCCAACCACTTGCTGAACCATTTCTTGAGCCGTTTAGGATAAGCTTTACAGATCCAGTAATAACCTGTTGGTCCGTCTCAGTAGTGTTTCAAGATTTACAACACATGCGTCAGTCATTACCAATTCCCCTCCATAGTTTCTTCTAGAATTTACTGAAGAGATCATCCATCCCTGGGGATTTCTTATTGGCCACATCCTGGACTCTTCTGTAGAGACATCTGCCTCTATCAGGTATGATAGGATCTTTGCTGACATTGGGAAACAATGCTAGGAACCATCCATTTTACAGCTTCTTTGGCTTCATTTCTGCTACATTAACAACCTATGGATTTGAAAATGTTTTGGAAATGATTGTGAGAAATTGCTCTTATTTCATTTTCAATCTTTTTAAGCTCTCCTTGATGAAATTAGAAGGCCAAGATTCTTTTTGAAGAGAACTTCCTTTGAAGGCAATGGAAACCTCACTATCCCTGGCTCAATTCATCTTGGTCTCAATTCTGGCTCCTCTAGCTTTTCTTCAAAGACTTTTCTCAGTTTTCCAAATCAGTCCCCTTTTTTTCATGTTGGGGTTAACAAGCCTTTTACTAGGCCACCTCTGGCTAAACTGAGCTGATTTTGCAGGTGATTTTCTTTTGAGTGAAAAGAATAAGCTATCATCTTTCTCAAGGCTCCAAGGAATTCTGTCACTCTTTCGACTTCCACAGATTCTTGTGGTTGCTTCCCACCTCAAGATCCAACCTAAATTGTCTGTCATTATGGTCGCCAGGTTCCATGCAATAGCGATATCTCAAAGACAATCCTTAAAGTCTGATCGTGAGACATAAAGCTTATATGGGAGTTTATTTGGAAATTCTAGCTGTTATTATCATCATAAGTGTGGTGATAGGCAATTGTTCTAATCGTTTCTCTGAGTGTTTCACTTTACCACAGAATTAATTGGTGAAAGTGAATAAGGATATGTTTCCATATAACACTAATGTAGCCTGAATGCTCTTATTTTCAATGTGGTTTGAATCAAGGGAGAGTCACGGATAGATGTTCTTTTGAAATTATTAACTTCGTATTTTATTTGTTCGTTTCCTCTAATTTAACAACTTTCCATTGATTATTTTAATGAATTCTAAATTTCATCAGTTGCCAAAACTTGATCTACTATGCATTTTATGGTTTGTCATTCAGTTTACAGCGTAGTGTCGGCCTGTGTCCTCCTTTTTCCTTTACTTATTTAAAAGAACTTGCTTGATTGAGTCAGTCCTTGTATGCTCTTTGTGACAGCTCTTGAAGTTCTGGCCCTTAACCCAATCAATTTCTTGTACATTCTTGAATACACAGAAAATAAAATTTTGATGCTGAACCTCTTGATGTTTTATGTTTGCAGTTGGACTACTTTGAAACCATATTGCATATTTATTTGACACCAGTTGCCCATGATGCTCTGAAGTCTCTGCGTGAGCTATTATTGGAAAAGGCTTCAGATACTGTAAAAGATTCTTCAGAGAATGTTGGGCATAACCGGCGACAAACACGTGGAAGTGAGGATGGGCTATTAGATGAACGACAGCAAGGGGCTGTAGTATCGCCAGATGATTTAATTGTAAGAGTACATCTACCATTGCTTGATTATTCCATTAATTAAGTGCATGTACTTGTAGACATTATTGTTGTCCATTGCCAGAGGTTAATGAGATATTTCAACTGATTCAACGATTTCAATTTCGTTGCAGGCACTGGCACATCAAGTTAGTGCAGATTTCCTCCAGTTGGAACTGAGGAGAACTCAATTGAATACTGTCTGTTTCAGAGAGTTATCTATTCATTTGGAACCAGTGTCAGATACAGGGAGGCATGTCTTTCAAACCTCCCATAGTATGGCAGCTCCAGCTAGCACACATATGAAGGGTACACAGTCTATGGGAGCTTCTGCCTTTTCACGTCATAGACGTAGGTTATCAGGATCTAGTTTGTCTGACTCAGATTCTCATTCAAGTAAGCCATTTGCGATGGTTCATCCCCAGTCCCCAATTAATCAACCTGGATATGCCAGTTCAGATGTTGGGAGTGATAGTGCTGATATAAGAGGACGGGGTCCCTCAAATGATAGGTATTCTAAACCTCGGTCAGAGTCAAGATGGAATTCAGAGTCAAGATGGAGTTCAAAGAGAACTTCAAGAGTAACAGATGATGATTTGAGATGAAATTTGTACATTGGAAAAAGGTTGATCCTTGTGTAGTATTTTTCCTTCCCATCTAGACGTGTAGTAAATTTCTATCTTTCATCCGTTCACCGACTTATTATTAGTGATCCCATTTGACCAATTGTTACTCAATTTTTAGATATATTTCATCATGTCAGTATGATGTAAATGCAAATGTAATTTGAGAAGTGTGAGAAGCTTCATTTTTAAAGTTTCGTGTTATTGCATAGGGTCCTCGCTCTCTCATGCCCCCACAACGTGCGCCCAAAAAGAGAGATGTGTTTTTCTGCCCAGTGAAATCTGAAAACTAAGAGTGAATATTTTTGAATAATTTCCCAATCTACAGTATACACCTGTATAGTCGAGCTTTGTCTAGAGTTGTGATATACTCCAGCAAATGAGCAACCATGGAATCCACAGCTTCAAATTGAGCGCAATATATTGCTTATTTTCTCAAGATATGAAACTAATTTTTTGTATGCTTTGTTGGAGTCTCATTATTGCAATGTACTAAGACATTAAAGTATTTGCTGGTGGGATTGGTCATGAGCCTATGCTACAATACTACAGGTCTCACTTTCAGTTTATGAGTTCTACTTCGACAGGGTGTTAGAACCAGACTTTCACTTCAATAAGGGTTGCTGTTTTCAATGATGAGAAAACATTGAATTTCTATGTAATCTGTTGACACTGCAGTTATGTTCAACAAATTTAGTGGGTACCATATTTAAATCATAGGGTTAATGTTGTATAGAGGATCAGACGATTGAAATACCATTCGCTGCTTTGTAATCTATATGCATATAGAGCCAATTTAATGCAAGAAATAAAATTTCAGTCGTAAAATATTACGAAATCAGAAAATAATAGGTTGTGGGTATGGCCATTGTTACCGTGACAAGTGGAGAATATGTAAACTAGAACCAGAACATTGTAGTAGAAAGTTAAAATTAGCTTTGTAATTGGTGTGCACGATATTCGTTAATTATTGCATATGATGAAAGTGTACCAACCTGGCACATCAAAATTATATTAGCTCTTGATATAACGAAGATATGAATCATGTATTAACTTAGAGGTTGTTCCTGATGATAGCAAAGATACAATTTCAGATTTCTAAGGTACCAACTAATAGGTGTATTTCATCTTTTATTGGCAAGCAAATTAGAATTTGAGTAACGGGATTGTAGGGTTCCTTTTGTTAGACATAACTTTGAATCAAGCTACGGAAATCCTATTTCCTTGGCTGGTTTTATTGTTGCAAAATATGTTTTAAAACTATGTATGCCAATCTAAAAATATGAGAAATGTGGTATGGAGTTTGAAAACATATAGCAATGATCCCAAAAATACAGAATAAAGTTAATAAAAAGGAAAGGTAATGGCATTTGAGAGATTGACATATTTTATATCTGTTTAGATATAAAATGAAATCCATAATTAGAGTGCAAAATTATGTCATATTCAACATATTTATTTTGTTGAACCTACAGATCATGGAACAAACCTTGAAATGGAAGACACGTCGATTCAGAGGAAAGAGAATTCAAGTGTAGTGCTGACATGGTAGGATCACTACCCTTTTCTGTTAAATAGTTTATCAACAATCAAAATCTATTTTTAATTAAGCTGATGTAAACGAAAACAATAAATATATTTTTAAGTAAGCTGATGTAAAGGAAAACAATAAATATACAATGTTTCTTTCTAATGACCATATTTTGTTACTATGATGGAATGCCATAAAATATTGAAGAATTTTATGAAGAATATATTTTACACTAGACAAAGTGGTTCCAATCTTTTCTAGTTAATAGTGGGATGGCTGTCCTAAAGGTTTTAGGGAAGTACGTAGCCCGACATTCTGACTACTATGATGATTATTTAATTTTATGACATGCAAGGATGTCAATAATGTACAAACTATATTTTACACTAGACAAAGTGGTTCCAATCTTTTCTAGGTAATAGTGGGATGGCTGTCCTAAAGGTTTTAGGGAAGTATGTAGCCTGACATTTTGACAACTATGAGGCACCTGAGTGGGCCCAATGGTTAAGAGCTTGTGTTATCTCCGAGGAGGTCACAGGTTCAAAACCGGCGGGGGTAGGGATGCTTAATAGCCCGTTGTGACAAGGCTAGAAGGGTAGGCGACCCCTGGGATAGGTGCCCACCTCCGTGGATGTGGTACCGGGACGTCTCGCCCCCTGCTTATTTAATTCTATGACATGCAAGGATGTCAAATAGGTACAAACAGATATGATGACTTTTTAATTTTATGACATGCAAGGATGTCAAATAGGTGCAAACAGATGCCACCACAATATTTTAGAGAGTAAGATAAACATGGAATAACAGCCAGGATGGTAATTAATGTGGGTATTTTTGTTGAGCTTTGATTTATTTGTTGAAATAAAGAGAGTACATAATTTAATTAGTGTTTGCTTGTTATATAGAACGGTCAATGTTTATGTGAGTCTGCAATGATATCCATGTATGGGATAGTGAAATGCTGAGATAATTGCAGGGATTATTTTTCATTTAGTGAATTATGAATGATTCATTATATTTATTTATTTTTCTATTACAGTTAGAGAGGAAAATTATTCTGAAAAAAGCACGATGTCTTTTTATTTTGATATGTGGACAAATATACTAGTTGTCACTTGTACCTATAAAAATCTTACATAGCATATTACAGAATTTTCTTCTAGTAACAAAGGATATGCTACTCCAAGGGAAATTTAGACCCCAAAATGTTAAATCCTAAGACCTCATATTTCATTGCTCAGCATTATATACATAAATCCATGGCCACATTTAAAAATTAGTCTATAATTGAACTTCTTAGTCACAAGCAGGTCTAGGCACATAGATATGTGCAATTGCTTAGTTTTATTGGTTTAGTAACTATGGATTTGTTTAAAGTATAAATTTGAATATTTAGTACAAATAAACTATAGTAAATGAAGTTTAAGATGATGCATTGAGAGTCGAGGCTCAATATGACATCACCGAAAATGAAGTTACATCGGTGGAGCCTCATAGACACTTTGTTCAAAGCCTATGACATTTTGAGCAACCACCTTACACGTAGCAACATTGCACTTATATAATGTATGTGGTGTTATTTGTGGAACATTTATGATGGAATGATGTAACATAAGTGTAGAATACACTTTGATGATGAATTATGTTTTTGTGTGATGCAATTTACTCTAATTGAGTTTGCACAGATATAAACTATCTTGTGTACACAAACTGATAAAAAATACACATATTTACCAAAGCAATATATCAATGGTCATAGGTATTGAATTAATCAATTGGTGTCTAGATCATGTAAAAAAATACAAAATTTAGTTTCAACTAGAAGGGAAATTAAGGATCCATACTTATTTAAAAGTGTATAAACCTTGGCTAATTTTACCAATTCTTAAAATGTCAACTATAAAATATTTGGCAATATTTTTCTAAAATATTTCAACTTCTATGGGTTTTATATAGTTTATAGTTTGCTAATGAAAAATTTGATTCCCTTTGATGACGTGTCTGTCAAAGTTTTGTTATTGGTATAGTGTTTTAGTCTTTCCTCTTATAGGGGGGAACATTCAAGATATTTCAAGGAACCCCATGGTTTCTAGGACCAAATGAGCTATAACTAGTAAGATGGTTGCTAGATTTTGCCTCAAAGGAGGAAATCTCCAAGATACATCTAGATCTTGATAAATTAGTGTTGAAAGGAAGCATTTTGTAGGGATATGTCTATTATGTCTAAGTTGACCTTTAAAAACGAATTCCAATTTTTTAAAGATTCATATAGGGTTTGGGTCCATGTTCAAAAATGCCTATGAACAATTCTAGTTTGAATATAACTGATGTCATAAATATGAGCATTTTTCTAAAGGTGACATAGAAAAACCTGCCCACACAAATAGACCAAGGTTTAGAATATCATGGTAGAAAACTCTCAAAGTCGAGAAGGAAAAATCAAAATGATCAACATCCAATTAACATGAAAGCATCCCTAAAAGGAAATAACTAATTGATTCAAAATCCTAGAAATATGACTATCAATAGAGGAAGAAAATTTAGAAGAAAAACATGTGTTGTTTGAAGAGGGAAAAATCCTAACTTAAGAATAAAGTAAAGAAAACAAACCAATGTTTGAAAATCAAGATACCACCCTGAGAGAAAATTAAGTAGCTATGTTCAACCCAATCATATCACCTATGGAGAGCTCCATTGGATTGCCTCACAAGGTATCATTTGAAAAGTCTCGGTGGGATATGTACCATGCCATTGCATTTAGAACTGAGAAAGCTTGTAAAGGGGGGATTCAATTCCCCTCAGCATCCCCATTTTGTTCATGCTAGCACAACTTATACATCCGAGACATTTGTCGCACAAATATATGGACCATACCATTGCATTTAGGACTGGGAATGCTCGTAAAGGGGGAATTTGATTCCCCTCATATTCCCCCTTTTGTTCATGCTACCACAACTTATACGCCCAAGAAAGATGTCATACAAAAAAATTAAAATAGAACTTATCTAGTCACACAATGAAGATTCCTTTGAATTGTCTGTATCTATATATAATGCCCTGTTCTTAAAAAATGCCCTAATCACAATAATTTTAATAGAACTTTGTAAATTCTTAAAGATTAAATAGTTGGCTAAAGCAAAATTGGATTCCCTTGATAATAACTATAAAATTTTATTATCATGGAAAATGGTTTGTCTTTCCTCTTTGATATGAACGAAGATAGAGATATGATTTTTCAAGGAATCCCTTGGTTTCTAGGGACAAATTAGTTATCATTGAATGATGATATTTTATTCAAATTAAGGGCTCACTTTCCTTGTGTGCTTTAGGCTTTGTTTTCTCCCACTCATTCTAGGATGAAGCTATTGTGGAAGAAATAAACAAATTATTGGGAAAACATAGACAAAACAACATTGAAAAGTGATGTTGAAGTTCATTTAAAAAAGGGCTTCCAATTTATAGCTCTTCTATAAAAACTTGATTACATGTGAATCCCCATTAAGTGTAATTGAGGCCACATATATAAGCGCTTTGCTAAACTCTCCAAAAATGCTTTTCCAAACAAGTGTAATATCCCGATTTTGACCCCTGTTGCATTAAAATTGTGAATGATGTAAATATCGTTATTTAATCATGGTGAGAAGCTCAAAGCAAAGGCCCTGCCATGGAATTAGTGTTTTATGTATCAGCAATTAAAAATGATACCTATGGTTCTCGTGCTAGCCAGACACATTATAAATTGAGACATCATGTAAATATGCAATTTAATAAAATACCCACAACTAGCTATGCAATGCAACAAGAGATGGGGGCATGATTTCATGAGGAATATGGAGGGAAATTATTCAAACCCTTGAGCCAATAGTGTTAAGCCAAATGTCAATGGGAGAACCCATAAAACTCTCAACTACCCATTCTGTCTTATGCACCCAATCATTTAATTTTTCCAGAAGTTAGTTGAGGCAGTTAATGCGTTAGGAATGGAGAGGTATGGCAGTCAATTTCGTGTTGGGGCAAACCATCAATTTTGGAAAAAACATGTTTTTTCTTATGGGGCGAGAAAACACCCAGAAATTGGGGCCCAAACCATTCCTCACCCATGTGTTTCTCTTCCTCACGCAGCGGGAGCTAGCTGGGCATTTTTCCTCACGTTTTCCTGCAATTTCCCTCATCTATCTATGGCTAGGAGTTCGTTTTTGTGTTGCACAGTGGGTGGAAACAGAGATTCGCGATTTGGGGGTTTCTAGAGGCCATTGTTTCTCCCATAATGCCCATAAACGTTTTCTGAAATCAAATCTCTCCCAGGGTTGATTTTCCCTTCTACCATTTTGTTTTTGGTGGCCAGGAAGTTTTTCTTTGTACCCATCACTTGTGCTTGTTATTATGTGCATCCTTGCTTTGGTCCAAGGCCTAGAATTGGCTTGATAAACCTAGTGAAGAGAAGAACCTCACAAAAAGATCAAGAGGGTCTGGCTAATCTTCTATGCACACCCAGGAGAACACTGGAAGGGAAGGTATGGCCCGAGGGACTATGAGGGACTGTGTAGCAGTGAAAGATTACTTCCTTATGTTGGGTGTGTAGGTATTGTGGAGGCCAAGCTAGATAGATCTTGTGCAGGTGTTCACATCTCTGTGGTTGAGGTCACTAGCTAAGCAATTCTCCTTTCCACTGCCTTAGCAATCTGATAAATCCAATCGTGGATTGGCTTGGCTGAACCTTGGTGTGTATTTGGCTATGTGTGAGCCTGTTATTCCCTATTTCCTTGTAGAAATCATGCCCGGTTCTGGGGTGGCAGTTGTGTTGAGAGATTGATGAACACAACTGGCCTATGGTTGGGTGGAACGTTGCAACGACATAGCTAGTTGCTTGGGGAAACTCATTTTCAAGATAAGTGCTCTCTTGTATTAACTCTGCAATGCATTTGTTTTTATTATGAATGTATTGAATGAGATTTGCTTCCGTTGTATTTTCATACATTATACATTTGCATATGTTTTACTTTCAATGCATTTTTTATTATGTTCATGGGGGCGAGATGCCCGGTTAGATAGATGGCAGCAGACCGCCGCATCCTCTCCAGGTGAGAGAGGAGGGGACGTGACTACAAGGGTCGTGTTAAAGATCTTGTTTGAAAACACACAAAGCTAAGGAAGAAAAATATAAAAAAGATCAACAACCATGTAGCATGAAAGCATCCAAAAAAAGACAAATAATCGATTCAAAGTCATACAAAGAAAAACAATGAAGAACAAAATTATGCGAACATATGTATTGTAACCTCCCACTAGAACATAAATTATATTTAACATAATTCACAAATTATGAAATAAATAAGTTTAATTATACCATTTTTTCATAATATTGATTATATATACATACATACAAAAAGAATCTACATATTTTTATGTTGCATAAATTTGTACTATAATCGTGACCCCATCTTGACCCCACGAGGTTTGAATAAGTATCCCCTTCGAATAACTTATTTTCAATTATCATTTTATAGCATCCAAAAGGATTTATATTTTTATACTTGCTTATTTGTCTTCTAACCAATTATTAACTATGCGTTTATTTATTAATATAAAATAATTTGCCATGGGAATTATAATCAATGACACTGTTAGACAATTTCTTGTTGGTTTATTCTATTGTAAAATTATGAGTTTAACACGAGTTTAACACGTAAGTGAGATACTTTCTTTAGTTAAACGTCGGGGTGGGGCGAGGGGTGGGGCAGTACAAAAGACGTTTTACTTTTCATTTTAAGAGGTGATCCTTAGACCTATTCCCTAAGGACACAACTTGAATCCATGTTTGCTTGTTAGTTCTCGTCGGTTCGTGTTAGCGGAAGCGTAAGCAGCGACAACAGAGATCCAAAGAGAATCCTACTACTGAGAGGAATCAGCTCTTGTTCGTTCAGCAAACCTCTTCCTTGACACAACCAGAAAGCTAGCTTGTGAGCGTGGCGAACCCCTTAAACTGCACCAGACACAAATACAGGCCCCTTAATTAGCTCTCGTATAGGGTTTTGATTGCGAAAGGTAATCTGTTATTATATTTTTTTTAAGTAGTTTAGAATTTACAAACTGTTAAAGATATAATCATGAGCTTTGGCCATTTCTTGTAGGTTTATTCTATTGTAAAATCATGAGTATAACACATAAGTGAGATATTCCCCTTAATTAAATGTGAACTCTTCTATAGGGTTTTAATTGTCATCGACAATTTCTTATTATATGTTATTCATATAAATAAGAGTTGATTCCACATAAGATCATTTTAAATAGGAAATATGACAACCTTTTTTAACATAGATCTATCCAATATTTATGTTTAACAATTTTACATTGATAACAATGATAATTAAAGCTTTTGAAGTGACATGTATATAAAAGTTCTTGATGTACACAACTGATATAAGCTAAAGACAATGTTATATTGCGAAGTAAGTTGCCTTGCTTTCACAATCAGATGAAGCTTGAGGATAAACTAATCCTTTCACATGATGCTTAACAACAACTCTCTTACCTTATTGCGAGGCATATGTGCTCCACGATATTGAACTTACTTTTAACTTTGGTTTTTAATGATAATTGTTTATGGAACTCTAAGAAGTGGAAGTAATCCCTATTATTGTGCATATCATATCACTCAATAAAATAAATTTCATATAGCTTATAACGAACAACAAATGGAACAACTTGTAACCATAGTTGCATGGTTATCACTCATGGGAGTTGGGTGAGTTGTATTCAACGTTTCCCTGCTCTAAAGAGCTTGGGAGATGGTATGAAATACTTCCTTTTTGTTGGAAGCTTCTTTAGGAGTTTGGGAGTTTTTTGAGAGTTTTTTGGGAGCTTGCTTTGGTTGCTCCCTTTTTTGGGAGCTTCTACAAGCTCCCAATATGTTTAGGAGCTTCTAGAAGCTACTTGATAGGAAAGAATCTTCTACAATATTTTGGCCATATGGATACCAAAATCATAAGAAAAATTTCAATAATCAATTAATTATTGTTTGTTGTACCAAAAAACACTAACATTAAAAATACAAATAAAAATAAAAAAAATCAATTGAATATATCAATATGCAATTTTAAAAAAATTCAGAGGTTAAATAAATTAATGGTGGCCATGCCTCTTTTCTCTTTAGATCCATTCACAATCAAAATATAAGTTGTCAGTGTACTTAGGAGAATAAACATGGATCTTTTTAGACCAGTACCAAGATATTGAACAATTATAACTCGGGTCTCAAATGTTTCTAGTTTCTAACTAGTATTAATATATTGAACAATTATAACTCGGGTCTCAAATGTTTCTAGCTACCTTACGTTATTACTTTAATCCGTACAAAAATTTAAGATCATAAACAACATCAAACCCAAAATACCAAAGATTTGAAAGTTTGATGTTTGTTGAAAATTGAAACAATCAAGTTCATTCACATAAAAAATAAGCAATAATTACCATCTAAAAAGGCACCCAAATACTAACCACTCTTGGGAGAAATTATAGAGATGGAGTTGGAACAAGGAATTCGAAAAATATTTAATCTCGCAATTGATGGAACTATCAGTGCTTCGTGCATCTATAGATTTGCAATTTTCCTTTATAAACTCATATGATGGAATGAAGTTGTAAGTCAAATTTGCAAAACATAGCATGGCATTAAAGGCATGCATAGTAAGTAAAGGGTTTACTTCAAGTGACACAAACCCAATTTATTTATAACATGGGACATGTGGGTGCAAGTAGATTTAAAAGGACTGAATTCCATGGCTAAAATAGTGTAAACTATGAAGTTAATCAATTATGTTGTGTTTCAAAGTGTGTGTGTGTGTGTACACAACCTTTTAACAATACTAATTACTTGTACCCATGTATCCAAATACCCAAACTAGAAACTTGTGCAAGATAGCTAATAGTGTTTCATGCGTAGCAACCATAAGCTAAAAGGCATGGTATTTGAAGCACCAACAATGATATTACCCGAGTAAAGGAGGGTATTGCCTCGAGATTAATTATCTTGGGTTTCTACCTAAAAAGATTTATTTTGTAGTTCACATCTATTTAACAATGTAATGTTGCATAGGTATTTGAAGTTTCAACCCATCATTTGGCTTATTGGGCTTCCTCCTTCGTCTTGTCTTGAATAAAATCAATTTTTGAAGAGCAGAGAATTCGTAGTCATCTAGAAATCTTGAAACCACTCTTCCATGGAAACCATCTTTGTGTTGAATAGAAAGAAAACTTATATCGTTGTGATTTCATGCCCTAATAACCATGACCAGGGATACAAGCTCTGGGAGAGAGATTCTACGAATTTTATTGAATAATTCAAGATGGCATGGAAATCAATATGTAGATTCAATTGAAATATATAATTTGGGGTGATATTATGGCGAAATTGAAAAGAAAAGTGCAAGGTACGTATCAAATTACACAAGTGTTCAATGCACCCTTAATATACATTCCAAATAATTCATAAGGCAAAGACAAGTTAATCAAATAAAGTGGTGGAAATTAATGCACGCAATTAAAGTAACTAGTTTGAAATAAAGAGAGATTATAGCCACTAAGTTCATTCTCAACATGGATTTTTTAATGGAAATTGGATTTATTTGATATTGACGAAGTAAGGTTGTTTGTGTTGGCAATTATGGGGAAGTTTACTAGTTGATCACCGAATCAATTCTCAAATGGGTAGTTTTCTTCCATTCACCTTCTAGTTACAATAGGGTTGTACGAAATTATACAATCTATCATAAAAAAATGTGCATGATTATCCAAATTGTGTAGTTCCCCGCTTCCAACAAGTAACATGCACACAAACCAAACTCTCAACAATCACCGATACAAATAAGTATTATGATAACCATCTAACATTAAAGTGGAAAAATTTCATCTCTCTTACTCAAGCTTACCTTTGATAAGTTGTAAGACTCAAACCACTTATTTCATTCATGTAGAAACACCCTTTATTAATTGTTCAATTACATATTATTCACTCACCCACATATCACTACATGCACAAGTGATTCTTTATTTAAAATTCAAATTAAAGATTATTCATTACATTCAAATTCTTTCCCTATTTTTGCTCTTCCCTTGATCTTCTAAATACAAATAAATTTACTATTTATATTTAAATAAAAATGATTTGCTTTAAATTTACGTACATAATGTAAAATAATATCCTTAAACATAGACTATGCATGATTTCTATACTAATAGACCATGCATAAGATTTTTTTTCTTTTTTATTCATTATATGATATGCATCGCTTAAAAATTATTTTATCAATAATGTCCAATAGTCATGTTTAATTTCAATGGTTTAGTGTCTATTTTTCCTTATTTTATTAGTAGTGGAATGTTGACTCATCTCTTCTTGAGAAACTTATGGTTACCAAGGAATAAAGCCGATCCTTTATTGTGTGTCTCTCAGTTAAACCTGGTGAGTTTGAGTGATTGAATACGCAACTCATTCCCATAACAACATAAAATATGTAGGTAAAAATAACTTACACTTTTCAACCCACTTCATGGAAAGGGGGTGTTAGTAAGTAGGAGTATAAACACTTATCCCCTCCCAATGATATATTATACATTTTTCATATGACCCCATTTCCCATGTATAGGATAATTGGAAAACATCTTTCTTGTCTCTACACTCAAATCATTACATCAAATGATCCAAATGATAATATAAATTTGTAAAGTCCTTGTATAACTATGACTTTCTTATCCAGGGGTGGCAGGAGCGGGGGCTGGCAGGTGCTTTACGGATTTACTTTTTCAAGAAACAAAGTATGCGTGGGGACTTGGAATAGCGAGAAACAATAAAGGCTAATCTTTAGCCTTGTGGATGGGGATCAAGCTTGCCTTAGGAAAAGGACATCATATCCTTGTTATAGTAGGACACTTAGAGGTAATAATACAGAGTATAACCTCCAAATCTCCACCAAAAGATCCTATCCTCAACAGACCAAGTTTCTCGAATTATCCTAAGAAGTAAAAAAATCATGGAGTTAAGGGCCTATCATGTATTGAGAAAACATAACAAGGTGTCCAATGAGCTATCCAACCTTGCATGTGCTTTATCCAGGATTAAGGAAAATTGGGAGGTTATACAACAAACTGATATTCCTTAAAGTTAATCAAGTTCGAACTGATGGGGATATCATGTATTGAGGAAACATAACAAGGTGTCTGATGAGCTATCCAACCTTGCATGTGCTTTAGACCCAGTTTTAAAGTTTATGAAGTTCAAATTGAGGGGGCTATCATGTATTAAGAAAACATAACAAGGTGCTCGCTAAGCTATCCAACCTTGCATGTG
>LPNX010659432.1:0-145026 GCA_001517045.1 Pseudotsuga menziesii | reverse complement strand
TACAACTAACTGATATTCCTTAAAGTTAATCAAGTTCAATTGAGGACAAGATCTAGGATTAAGAAAAATGGGGGGGGTTATACAACTAACTAATATTCCTTAAAGTTAATCAAGTTCGAACTATAAGGATTGCATGGCATGATTCGAAATTATGAGTGGTGATGTCTCATGAACTTTAAGTTCGAACTGAGGATTGCATGGCATAATTCAAAGTTCGAACTGAGGATTAGACCCAAGATTAAGAAAAATGGGGGCGTTATACAACTAACTGATATTCCTTAAAGTTAATCAAGTTCGAACTGAGGATTGCATGGCACAATACGAAATGACAGGTGGTGACGTCTCATGAACTTTAAGTTTGAACTAAGTATTGCATGGCATAATTCGAAGTTTGAACTGAGGATTAGACCCAAGATTAAGAAAAATGGGGGGGTTATACAAGTTAGTGATATTCCTTAAAGTTGATCAAGTTCGAACTGCAGATTGCATGGCATAATTCGAAATTATAGGTGGTGATGTCTCATGAACTTTAAGTTTGAACTAAGCATTGCATGGCATAATGACAACTAACTGATATTCCTTAAAGTTAATCAAGTTCGAACTGCGGATTGCATGGCATAATTCGAAATGATAGGTGGTGATGTCTCATGAACTTTAAGTTCGAACTGATGATTGCATGGCATAATTTGAAATGACAAGTGATGATGTCTCATGAAATTTAAGTTCAAACTGAGGTGGTGATGTCTCATGGACTTTAAGTTCGAGAGGATTGCATAGCATAATTCAAAACGACATGTCTCATAGACTTTAAGTTCGAGAGGATTGCATGGCATAATTCAAAGGTGGTGATGTCTCATGGACTTTAAGTTCGAGAGGAATGCATGGCATAATTCAAAATGACATGTTTCATAGACTTTAAGTTCGAGAGGATTGTATGGCATAATTTCGGATTGCATGGCATAATTCAAAATTCAAATGACAGGTGGTGATGTCTCATAGACTTCAAGTTCGAGAGGATTGCATAGCGTAATTCAAATGACAGGTGGATTGCATGGCATAATTCAAAGGTGGTGATGTCTCATGGACTTTAAGTTCGAGAGGATTGCATGGCATAATTCAAAATGACATGTTTCATAGACTTTAAGTTCGAGAGGATTGTATGGCATAATTTCGGATTGCATGGCATAATTCAAAATTCAAATGACAGGTGGTGATGTCTCATAGACTTCAAGTTTGAGAGGATTGCATAGCGTAATTCAAATCACAGGTGGTGATGTCTCATGGAGTTTAAGTTCGAGAGGATTGCATGGCATAATTAAAAATGACATGTCTCATAGACTTTAAGTTCGAGAGGATTGCATGGCATAATTCAAAATGACATGTCTCATAGACTTTAAGTTCGAGAGGATTGCATGGCATAATTCAAAATGACATGTCTCATAGACTTTAAGTTCGAGATTGCATGGCATAGAGAGGATTGCATAGCGTTCGAGATTGCATGGCATAGAGAGGATTGCATAGCATAATTCAAATTCAAAATGACATGTCTCATAGACTTTAAGTTCGAGAGGATTGCATAGCATAATTCCAGATTGCATGGAGAGGATTGCATAGCATAATTCAAAATGATAGGTGGTGATGTCTGATGCATTCATGAAGCAAGTACCAAACGTACCTTTCCTTGAAGGCTAACTTCATATGGTCATTGATGCTCGGCAGAGCATTATGAAAACATCTTCTTATCCATCCCAGCAAGCGTGTGGGATTCGACTTATTATGGCGAGGCAGGGTGGAGAACGTGCATCTCTTCTTCTTGTATTGCAAAGAGCAAGGAGCACAAGTAAGCACAAAGAGCAAGGAGCACAAGTAAGCAAAAGGGAATTTTTTGGGTTTAAATGCAACACCGGGGTGGCTCCGTGATAATCTCCTGGCTCTGTCTCTGGGAGAGCTAAAGGACTGGAATTATGGCAGGTACTCGCTCTTTCTCCATGCCTTTGCAGATGCAGCATGAGAAGAGCGTAGCAGATTTGGAGGAAAAAATTGGGTTCTTTAATTTGGGGTGTTGGCAGGAAGACTTAGAGCAACGCACAGAGGAGGAAATTTGTCTAGCTAACCAAAGAACAAAGGATGATTATCCAAAATTTCTCTGCTGGAGATTGAGGTTCGTTGTCTTCGGGAACGTGAACGCGAATTCCAGTTTCGAAGGGAAGTGATCAAAGGACTTCATGAAGACATTTGCCAGTTTCGAAGGGAAGTAGCGCCAAGGCTCAGAAGAGTGGAACACCGGGATTCATCCTTTGCGGGCTCGCCAAAAACATATCATGGACTTGAAAGGGAGAGGGAGGAATCTTCTGTTAACAATCAGGTTAATTGTCATTAGCGCCCTCATAACAGCGCAAGTTACTCTGCAACTCCGCACAAGTAGGCAAGGACCATGACAACTAGATATTCGAGTTCTTCAAACTACCATGTCTTTTTTTTATTTTAAATATGTATTGTAAAAGCGTATTTGTATTTTGCGGCAATGGTTTTGTAAGAATCTATACATGTAGGCTAAGTAAGATAAGATGGATAAACTCCGGAGATAGTGGCAATTTTGAAATTGGGAAAACTGAACTCTTGTCCATCTTTTTGTATCATCTTGCTTTGCTGGATGGTTCAACTCTTTTTAATATAATCTTCTCGGTTTTGGTTAAAAACTTTCGACTTACTCAATAATCGTGAATTGTACAACAATACCCAACATAGCAAATAAATTTTATCATAATCATATTCGCACATGTTAAAATGCATTTTATTATATCGTGACTTAACATTTAAGTGAAAATAATTTCAAATATATTAACCACAACCAAACTTAATAAATCAAAATGTCTAGAGATTTCAATTTGAAAGTGTGGGACTGCTGAGACGGCGAGCTGAGGATCGCTGGTTCTGAAGCTGCTTTCTGCGGCCTAGGGTTCGTACTTTCTGGCCGCGCCTGGGGGAGGGCTCTCTCCTTCCTCGCCCCCTCTCTGCCGAGGAAGCCTTCAGACGTTTGCTTTCAGCTCTTGGCTTCAAACCTTCTGCCCCCTCCATTCCTAAATTTATCAAGAAGCTTGATGCTATTCCGGAAATTGACCTACCGATCGAACAACCCATCAAGATCGCCCTGGCCCTAGCTGAACGCGGTCTGGTTGGGCAGTTCATGGGGTTATGGCCCTCTTCTAAAACAACTGACGACTGGATCCAAAAGAACTGGCGACCTCAACTCAAGAATAGTGTTACCTGCTACCCGGTTGGAAGAGGATTCCTCATTTTTGAATTCATTTCCAAAGAAGATTGGGACCTTGTCTTTAGAAACGGCTCATACTTCATGGGCACCCAAGGGCTATATCTCAATAAATGGACCCCGGACTTCAACGCTGAAGTAGATGTCCCAAAGGAAGTGCCAGTGTGGGTAAGGCTTCCAAATCTCCCAGTGCACTGCTGGAACACACAAACCCTCGAAAAAGTGGGGAATGCCCTGGGAAGATACATAGACAAAGCGGAGAACAAAGGTCAGTACTCCTGTGCCAGGATTTGTGTGGAGGTCGACCTGGAAGCTGGGCTACCTGAAGCAGTTAAGCTGAAAGTTGGAGACTGGCATCATTACCAAAAGCTGGATTACGAGCAGCTACCGTTCAAATGCCGCCATTGTCACGAGCATGGACATTTCCAGAGAAACTGTCCACAAATTCAGATCCATGAGGAAGAGGAGGGCTGGCAAAAAGTTAAAAAGGGCAAATCTGGCAACAAGGAAAAAAAGTCAGGAAGTAACATGCAAAACCTGCCATCTAGCTCCTCCTTCCAGGAAGCCATCAGAACAACCCCAATCGTCATTCAGGAAGAAGAAGGCCCAGAAAAAGCCAGCGGTCGTGCTGAAAATCAAACCAGCAATCCACTTAAAGGAAAAGAGGCCGCGTCCCATAATGAAGATCCGTTGGAAATGGGGGAAATTCCTCACCCGAAGGCAACCTCCCCTGTCGATCCATCTAGTCCTCTCAACTCCAGCGTGGATCCACTTCTGCTAGAATCGGATCAAGGTGAAGAATCGGATGAAGGGGACTCCTCAAGTAGTCTGCCTACGGCTCCCTTCAAAAATCCAAGAGGCCGGAAATCAAAAAAGAAGCAGAGAGAAGAGGCTTCCTACTTAGCGATCCTTGAAGGCTCACAAAAAACACTGAAAGGTATCATGAACACCAGATCGAAGAAAGGAACCGGTCCGGCCTCAAAAGGGGCCACCTCCCCCCACCGTTTTTAATGCGATACATCTCCTGGAACTGCAGAGGATTAGGGTCTTCATTAAAAGAAGAAGCAATGAAAGATCTGGTTCGAATTCATAATCCTGAGATTCTGCTTGTCCAGGAGACAAATATGGAGGAAGCTGCTGCCCTCCAAGCTGGGAAAAAGTTCTGGAAGAAAGGCACCGGTACTGCCAACAACTCTAGAGGAGCCTCTGGAGGTATTGCAACCTTCTGGGATGCCAATCTCTATACTCTTGAAGCTGAAGTCTGTGAGCTTCACTGGATCTTTACCAAACTCCTCCACAAAGCCTCGGGGCATTCGGTAAGTCTCTTCAACCTCTATGTTCCTGTTCTGCATTCGAAAAAAAAAGACAGCTGGATTAAGTTAGAAACCTTTCTCAACCACCAGCGCCTTGATAACATTATTGTGGCTGGCGATTTGAATGTTACTCTGGCTTCTAGTGAGAAAAAAGGAGGCACGCTGGTCAGGGACCCCTCGAGGGAATGGGTGGAGGATATCATCCTCGGCTGGGATCTCTTAGACATAAAACCAGCTAGAGGGAAGTTTACCTGGACGAATAAGAGAGTTGGTCCGGGTCATGTGGCTGCCCGACTTGACAGGTTCCTAGTCCACTCCGCCTTCCTCACCCTTGGTCTTTTGGCCTCCTCCAAAATCCTCCCTCACTGCACTTCTGACCATAAACCCATCCTTCTAGACCTGTCTCTCACTCCTAACCTTGGCCCAATCCCCTTCCGATTTAGTCCCCTTTGGATCCAGCATGAGGATTTTTTACAAGTTGTAACCGATTCCTGGGCCACTCCTACTAAAGGCACCCCATCCTTCATTTGGGAATCCAAGTTAAAAAAGCTTAAATCGGATCTGAAAAAGTGGGCAAGACTCCTGGTCACGCCCTCCTCAAAAAGAAATACTGCCCAAGCTGAACTAGAAGATCACCAATTCCTCATGGACGCCTCAACCATAACTGATAGCATGATAAGAAAGGAAGAGGATCTCCAGAAAGCCTTCTTCTCTGCATGTAGGACGGAAGAGGAATATTGGAGGCAAAAATCCCGAAACCTTTGGCTCCTGAGTGGAGATAAGAATACCAAATATTTTCACAAGCAGGCTGAGGCTCGGAAAAACCACAATGCAGTCTCAGAAATCATCTACAATGGAGACCTTATCAAAGACTTTGAGGGCATCAAGCAGGCTGCCCATGCTTCCTTCAAGGATTTATACACAGCCCCCGTTGAGGATCCTATTGACATCTGCGCCCATCCCTTTGACCTCATTCCTAACCTCATCAAGCAGGAGGACAACAATCTCCTCTCAACTCCGGTCACTATGAATGAACTTAAAGAGACCCTCTCGATTATGAAACCGGACAGCGCTCCTGGTCCTGACGGTTTCACCACTAAATTCTTCACTAGCTGCTGGTCGATAATAAAGTATGACCTCCTAAAAATGGTTCGGCATTCTCAGTTGGTAAATAGGATGGGGGGAAGCACCAATTCGTCCTTTCTTGCTCTGATCCCGAAGGAAAAAGGTGCCAATACCTTCAACCGCTTCAGACCGATCTCCTTATGCAACACAGGGTACAAGATCATTACCAAGATCATTGCCTCCAGACTAAAAAGGATTCTGCCCAAAATTATCCCCGAAAATCAGGGAGGATTCATCAAGGGAAGGAAAATCTTGGATAACATTATTCTCGTCCAAGAAGCCATTCACTCCAGCTGCCAGCGTAATGAGAAAGGTATGGTCATTAAACTCAACTTAGCTAATGCCTTTGATCGTGTCAAGCATGATTTTCTGTTTGCTGTTATGGCAAAATTTGGCTTTTCCCCCACCGTTATAAACTGGATAAAAGGCTGTGTAGATGCTCCTTGGATTAGCCCTCTAGTGAATGGGAGACCTACGGGCTTCTTCAAAGCAACTAGAGGTCTCAAGCAAGGCTGCCCACTGCCCCCCCTCCTTTTCGCCATTCAGGCTTCAGTTCTCAGCTTTCAGCTCAACCTCTGCCAGGATTCTCAAACGTTGCCTGGGCTCAGAATTGCGCATGGTGTCCGGAGCATAAACCATGCTCAATTCGCAGATGATACTTTGTTATTAGGCGGAGCTAGCTCCCATTCTGCCGATTACTTTAAGCATGAGCTGGAAACCTACAAGGAGGTGTCTGGAAGCAAAATCAACTATCATAAAAGCAAGATCTACAGCTGGAATTGTTCTGCAAGAGAGCTCCGAGGAATAACCAGAATTCTTGAAATGGAAGGCACAGTGGATTGGGAAACCTTCCCCTACCTTGGCGTCCCCATCTGCAAAAACAAACTCAAATCAGCAAACTGGGATAACATTCTAGACAAAATCAAATAAAAAATCCAAAGTTGGGGTGCAAATTGGCTCAATACCGCAGGTAAAACTATTCTTTTAAAGGCTGTCCTTAATAGCATGCCTATTTACCACTCGTCCATCATGCTTGGCCCTGCTTTGGTCCTTCACAAGATGGAAGGTTTGCTCAGAAATTTTCTGTGGGAAGGAGGAAAGGGGAACGAAAAGAAAATCCATCTTATTAGCTGGAATAAGATTCAAAATCCCCGTTATGAAGGAGGGCTGCAAGTGAGAAGCCTTTCCTCTCAAAACCTGGCTTTAGGAGCTAAACTTCTCTGGCAAATTGTAACTGGAAAAGACAGCTGGAGCAAGAAAGCTCTAAGGCAAAAATACTTTCCCGGCCCAAGAAAGAGATGTTTGGATACGCCTCCCCCAAGCAGAAATGGTTCTCCGATCTACAAATTGTGCCTCAAAGCTCTGGAACCTTTCCGAAGTAACCTCTACTGGATCCCTGGTGATGGTAAAACCATAAGAATTTGGGACGACTCAATCATGGGAGATGCCCCTATAGGGTCTTGCCGGGAAGTGGATCAGCTCAGAATCTGGCTTTTAAACAAAGGTATCAATTTGCTCTCGGACTTGTCTCAGTGGGAAGATAACATTTGGATAGGGTGGGACCTAGGAAACCCCCCTCCAAACTTAATGGCCGAAGCTGATTTGCTTACAGCCCTCCTCCAGGGCAAATCCCCCATTAAGGAAGGAGTTAGAGACAAAAGAGGATGGGGGAGTAAATCAGGAATTTATTCCTCTGCTGAAGGCTACAAGAAGATTCAGGCTGTCCCTCTCGCTGCTCCCAACCCGGCGATCTAGAAATTCCTGTGGGAAAAAGACTTCATTCCAAAAATTGACATGTTCTGCTGGACTATGGCTCACAATAGTATCCTCACTGGAGAAAATCTCAAAAGAAGAGGGATGGAAGGCCCCTCTAGATGCTCACTGTGCAAAAGAGATGTTGAAACCTCGGACCACCTCATCACTGGCTGCAATTTCTCCAATGAAGTCTGGAATCTTGCCTTGAGGATTAACCCCAGCATAAATCGCCCAGCTACTATCCATGATCTTCTCTCAAGCTGGATGCTTCTCTCCCCCTTCCGGCTCTCCAAGAAACCTCTCCTTCAAACTGCCTGGAACTGGATCCTTAAAGCCATTTGTTGGAAAATTTGGACTGAAAGAAACAATCGAATCTTCAGGGGGTAGGAAAGCCACCCTTCTAAAGTAGCAACTCAAGCAAGAGCTATTATCGGTGAAGCACTGGATCAGAACTACTCTATGTCTAACAATGTTCCTCTCATGCCCGAAGAATCAAATTGGCTTGCCCAGTTTGTCCCCAATCATCAAAATCGAACTCCTTCAAAAGCTCTCTTAGCTAATTGGGAAATTAGGCTAAAAGAGGATGACTTCAACAGGTGGAAACTGGCTAGGAATGATCTCTGTCTATTCTTTGATGGAGCAGCAAAAGGTAACCCGGGGCTGTCCGGTTGTGGTGGAGTTATTACTGAGGCAAATGGCAATCTGATCAGCTCCTACGCCTGGGGTCTTGGAAAGGGGACGAATAATAAGGCAGAGTTTTGCGGACTTTATCAAGGCTTGAGGATCACCAAGACCAAAGGTATTGCAAAATTGATGGTGTTCGGGGACTCCAGACTGCTAATCCAAGCCATCACCAATAAGAAACGCCCCTCCAATTTGCAGCTAGCACAACTTATGCAACAAATTCGGCTGCTCTGTAAAAATTTCCACTTAATTAGATTCTTTCACATTCTGAGAAACCTGAACTCAATGGCAGACAAAGCGGTGAATGAAGGAGTCCTTTTAGACAGAGGAATCCTGCACATGGATGGCATGGAGATTAGATGGGACATCCCCTAGCAGGGTCAAGCGTCCTCATTCGCCTGGCAGAACTTTGTTGATCCAAGATTCCTGTCCATTATCTGGCACGGCAGAGAAAATCTCTGACCTGCGATTCTGCTTTCATTTTGTCAGTGACCGAATCGACCCCTGGGCTGCCTTTATTACCTGGCTCCATTGCCTGGATTTGCACTACTGTTGTTCATTTTGCTGAGTTCACGCTGAAGGTTAAGTTTCCCTATCTGCGACGTGCCCCAGAAGCTGTCCCTCGTCCCCAAATGGCTTCGGATAGTTCCTCCTCATCGGGTCTGTCCGTGGAAGCAAGAATCCAGGAGCTTGAAACAACGATGGCGCGAATCAGAGGTCGAATGGCGGGCTTTGAAAGTAAACTGGATGAATCTTCCAAGGCTGGAAATAAAGCCTGGGATTTACTGTACGCCGATATAAGGAAGTTGAGAGAGGACCACGCTGCCTCTGCTGAGAAAATGAAAGATTTCAAGGCTGAGGTGCGCACAGGGTTTAAAGATGAAGCAAATGTTCATGGAGACTTCGGCAAGCGACTCACTGCTCTGGAGAAAGCCGTAGCAAAGATGGAGCTGAAATAAAGAGCTGGAGTGTTGTTCCAGCTCTAATCATCTGTTGCTCTTTAAATCTACTATGCTAAATAAATATAATAAGGCCGTAGTGACCCACTGAATCATAGTTTCTCTTTGGGATTTCGAATTTCTGCTCTGTTTGTAACAGCACCCGGTAGCTGGTTTGCCGGACCCATATAATCTACTCCTTTGTTTTAGTTTAAAAAAAATAAATCAAAATGTCTAAGTCTCACCGACTAGAATATATCCATCTATAAAGGTAAGTCATCCATGAACCAAGATTCCTCAATCAATAATGATAATCATAAGTTTAATAATGTCATATAAGAGAGGGGCTCTACATGTAACACAAGATTTTTCTAAAGATTTATAAATCTCAACCTAAGAAAGAAAATAAAGAAAAGAAGTTATTAATTTAAAATCAATGTACCACCTTGATAGAAAACGAGTATTGTTTAATGTTAGTGCTTTTGCTTGTCAAGAGATTGATTGGTTTTTCCAATAAGATCTCATTTAAAGAGCCTTATTGGAGCATGGCATTATGTTTAGAGCTAGAAATATTTAGTGCCACTATCAAATTTTATTTTTAAAAACTAGCTACATCTATCCTTGAAAGCATAACAAAGAACCTCGAGAAGATAGGTTTTATAAGGAATAAAGAACTTGAAACTCAACCAATCCTCTCCCAATCCTTTGTGACTAGAGCCAAAAAAATCTAGGTAAGTAATGAAAAAAATATCATGACCTTATAAGGATTTACGAAATTAGAGTAATAGTCTAAGGTATGTGATAAAATATACGGGCATGTTATTGTATTCTTATAAGTAACTAAATTGTATATGGACACATTCAGGAGACTTAACAACTCTTATGGATAGTGATAAGAAGGTGAAAAGAAAAAGAGGGCTCTCGAGTGGGGTCTCAACCTTTTGGGATCCCAAAATCCTTTCTTTAGATTGTTGAAAACATTAGATAACCATTTTTTATGCCCCAAATAATTATTATCATGTTACCCTATTGTTGACTAAGGATTATATTGTTTGCAAAAACAAATAATTTGTAATTAATGTCAAAATGGTGATTTAAAACCACAAAGTGGATTCCTTGTATTATTATAAGTAACTAAATTGTATATGGAGACATTTAGGGAACTTAACAACTCTTATGGATAGTGACAAGAAGGTGAAAATAAAAAGAGGCTTCTTGAGTGGGGTCTCAACCTTTTGGGACCCCAAAATCTGTTGAAAACATTAGATAACCATTGTTTATGCCCCATAATTATTATCATGTTGGCATATTGTTGACTAAGGATTATATTATTTGCAAAAAAAAAAAAAACTAATTAATGTCAAAATGGTGATTTAAAGCCACAAAGTGGATTCCTTTTCAATGTAATGAGTTTTTAAGAGGCAATTACTTTGTCAAACCCCTTGAAAGGAAAGTTGTGAGAGAATTCATCAAAAGGTGAAGGAAATGTGACTCCTTATAGCTCCAGTTAATAATATTTTTAATCATCAATATAAAGTTATTAAAGAGAGGAGTTTCAAAGTTTTTATCATGAATTTGGAATTTGTATGAGTCAACCTCTTTAACTTTATAAAGAGATTAACTTTTACCAATTGATTTTTCATTGAAAAGATAAATGCAGTGCTAAGAGATAATTGTATTAATAATAATAATAATGACAAATCTATATTTTTTTGGGTGGTAATTATGTCCTAGACATGTTCTAAAATTAAAATAAGGGGGTCTAAGGATCAATGCATGTTATTGTCTGATTGAGTATATTTCTTGGATGATTATGATGTTCTATATATCTAGTTTTGATACATGAAATTCACACTTGTAACTTATTAGTGTACTATCTACAACAATCCTAAACACATGGAGTAAAAAGAGCTAAAATAATTGAAGTTTAAATAAGCATAACTTATCATCACATAACCACGTATGTATGGCGTGAAATTAAACTCTAAATATCTACTATATATCCTTCGAGTATATAGTGATAGACAAGGAATAAGCTGGCTTCCCAACAAGGTAGTAATTGGTTTGTTATGTTTAAGAGTATGCTTAAGTTAATTGGATAGAAAATATCCTTGAAGATATCGTTATGGTTGGCCTAATTTCACTAGTAAAAGGTCGGCCATAAGATTTGTGTACACTATGTATTTGATTGTAATAGAAGGATCCTATGCTTATTTAAACAACAACAACAACTTGTGATATAAATGACTCACCTAATGCAAAAGGTTAATGAACTAGTACAACTAGTTAATATTGTTAAGCATTAAATTATGGAAATAGTATAAAATTATAAGAGAAAGTAACCCAACACCTTGAGAATGAAATAAAGAGATGAATAAGAAGCCTCTTCAAGAGTCAACCTTCTTTTACACTTTATCAAATGCACAGGACAAGATGATATGTTTATAGAAATGGATCTCCTTTATTATAAATAGGAGACAAATGATCATGATGTAACCTACTACTAAGTTGACCTAACCATAACTAATATACTAATAATGAATGATGGTGAGGACCTTAAGATAACACCACTCTTTAAAAAATAATTTCCCTTAAATCTTGTAATTGACGGTGTTTCTTCGTGAATTGCTCATTTTCCCATGTATATTCTTCTAGAGGAGTATTCTTCCACTTGATTGGGTACTCCATAATAGTTATATTCCGAGGATATAAAGAATGTCGAGCAATAACTTTCTCGAGTTCAGGAAACAAATTTCCTTCTTCATGTAATTCTAGTATTTTTGTTCGTGCTGGCATTGTTTGTCCTACTACATTTTTCAAGAAAGATACACAGAAAACCTTATGGATGTAGGAATAAGGAAAAGCTAACTCATAGGCCACTTCTGCAATCTTACGAAGAAAACTGTAGGGTCCATATAATTTTTTGAGCTAGTTTTGTATTCTTCTTTTGACTAAGAATATAATGCTTATAAGGTTGTAGTATTAAATATACCTAGTCATCCTCCTCAAATTGTCTTTTACTTCAATGTTGATCTGCTTGTTGCTTCATTCTATTTTGGGCCATTTGAATCTTTTATTTAAGGATTTGCAAAGTATCTTTAGTCTTTTCCACATGTGAATCTATTTTCCATACTTTGGAATGGTCCTACAAAAAATATGTAAAACTAGGAGTTGGATAACCATAAATATCTTCAAATTAAGGCATCTTAGTAGATGTGTGATAAGTGGTATTATACCACCATTCTGCTAAAGGAATCCAAGCCACTTGACCCATTGAAACTTATTTTCTAAATAATAGCAACAAAGATGACCCTATAAACAGTTTTTAACTATTTTTATTTGGCCATATGTTTGTGGATGATATGTTGAACTCAACACCAATGTTGTTCCCATTATATTCCATAACTCTTTCCAAATATTTCCTGTGAATTTTGGATCTCTATCACTGAGGATTACTTTAGGGAATCATGAAGTTTATGAATTTCCTTCATGAACACTTTTTCCACTTGGCTTGCAATATATGTACTTTGAATTCCATAAAAATGTGCATATTTTGTGAGTCTATCCATAACCACAAAAATGACATCCTTACCTTATGATTTTTTTAAACCCATAATGAACTCCATTGATATCTCTTCATATATTTTATTAGGTATGTGTAAAGTTTGAAGTAACCCCAGTGGCTTTAATGTCTCTACTTTGTTTCTTTGGCACACCTAACATTCTCTTACAAATTTTTGAATATGTTTCTTCATTCCTTCCCCAAAAAATTATGTTTTGATCATTTGGTTTGTTTTATGGAAACTTGAATTTCCTTCCACTGGAGATTTATGATACTCCCTTAATATTTGTTATTTCATGTTATGAAACCAAGTCCAGGATATAGCATAAAAAGAGCAGAAATAGACAATAAGAGAGTAATCCACGCCTAAAAAATGAATAGCAGAGATAAATATCCATCCTCTTCGAGGGAGGAACCTCCTTACACAATGTATTGAGTACACAAGACAAGATAAGATACTATGATGACTAAAATGAGAACATACCCTTCCTATATATAGGAGATAAAGGTGTACAATAACAACTAATAGACCCAAGCCTACATAAATAATATGTAATGCACCAAAATATAGAGAGTAATGCACCACACTATGTGGTGTAATGTGTCATCATTAAGGGATTAACATGCCCCTACCCTTCAAAAAGTGTTGTCCTCGACGCTAAAGTAGTTTTGGATGTTGCTATATAAAGGAATCATCTTCCCATGTTGAATCTTTTGTGGGTAAGTTCTCACCTTTAATGAGATACTCTGAAATTGATCGATTTCGAAGCTGTCTAGTTCGTATTTCAGTAATTTCTTCAAGCTCCAAGATGATTTTACATTCCTAATCAAGTTCTGGTAACATCGTTTGAACTGGTAGCTTGTCATCAATTACCTTCTTTAAACATGAAACATGGAAGACTGGATGGACTCGTGAAGATGCAGGTAGTTCCAATTTGTAGGCCATACTACCAATCTTTTGTAACACCTTGTAGGGACCGTAGTATTTAGGTGATAATTTATTATCCTTATTGGTGTTCTTCAGAGACATATGTTTGTATGGTTGTAGTCTTAAAAACGACCAATCCCCAACATTAAATCTCTATTCACTACAGTGTTGATCTTCTTGTTGTTTCATTCGATTTTGTGCTAGATTCAGGTTGTTCTTTAAGAGTTGAAGAACTTGTTGTTGATGCTCCATGTGATCTTCCACTGCTTGAACCTTAGAGTCTCTTAGTGAAGATGCGATGGATGGTGGATGGTATCCATACAGTGCTATAAATGGGGTTATTTTTTATGATGTATGGAAGGAAGTATTATACCACCATAGGCTGCCAAGGGTAACCACTTGACCCATTATGTCTGTTTATCATCTATAAAACATCGAAGATACCCTTCCAAACATTTGTTTGCTATCTCTGTTTTTCCATCAGATTGAGGGGATAAGATGAGCTATGAGCCAATTGAGTACTCAAACAAGAAAATAATTGGGTCCAACAATTTCCAGTGAAAATGGGATCCCTGACACTTACTATAATATTTGGAGTACCATGTATTTTTTGTATTGGCGACCATGCTTGCTTTGAAGGGGTGAGATAGTGCAAAGAAGTGTGCATATTTAGTAAGTCTATCAACAACCACCATGATGACACTCTTTCCTTCAGACTTTGGAAAACCTGTGATAAAATCCATCGAGACATTTGTCCACCTTTGGCTTGGAATGGAAAGTGGTTGTAGGAGACCAGGGTTCTTAATTGTTTCCACTTTATTTTGTTGGCAAACCAAAAATTCTACCACAAATTTTTGAACGTCAGTTTTAAGACCATCCCAAAAAAATATTTCTTTACCCTATGGTAGGTTTTTAAGAAACTTGAGTGCCCTCCTATCGATGAAAAGTGGAATTCAGAAAGTACCTTTTTCTTGAGTTGGGAACTCTTACCGAGATATAAGCGATCCTTGTACCATAGCAATTCATCTTTCCACCTAAATGTATTAGAGACACTAGGATCCTACTGCAGCTTTTGAATAAATGTCCATATTTTTTTGTCATTTTTTCATTCCTCCATTTCTTCGGCTATCTAATCTAGTTGGATGATCGAAATAACATAGAGTAATGCTTCAACATCCTCATCTTTCCTGGAGAGTGCATCTGCGACAACATTTTGCTTCCCCTTTTTGTAGAATATTTCAAAGTCGTATCCCAACATATTTGTTACCCACTTTTGTTTGTCTTTTGAAGATATTCTTTGTTCCAAGAAGTATTTAAGGCTATCATGATCAGTTTAACCTTGAAATGTCTCCCTATAAGGTAGGGGCTCCATTGCTTCACGACATGTAGTATTACCAGCATTTCCTTCTCATAAATGGGGTTTTTTAAGTTCTTTCCCTTGATTGGATGACTTGTGAAGGAAATAGGGTGTCCTTCTTGCATTAGTACAACTCCATTTCCATTTCCTAAAGAATCATATTCCACAATAAAGGCTTTTTGTGAATTCTGGTATTGCCAAAATAGGATCTTTACACATGGCTTATTTGAGTTGTTGAAAGGCTTGAGTTGCCTCTGGAGTCCAAGAAAATGCATATTTCTTCAGTAACGATGTTAGAGGAGCTGTTATTCTTCCATAGTTCCAAACAAACTTGTCGTAGTACCCTGTCAGACCTAAGAATCCTCAAAGATTCTTCGGTGTTTTTGGAATCGGCCAGCCCATCATGGATTTAATTTTTTTATGGTTTACCTTGACACCTTCTTGAGATACAATATGACCCAAATACTCTACTTCCTTTATCCCAAAGAAACATTTGAGGGTTTTGCATACAGTTCTTTCTCCTTTAGTAGTTGTAGTACCCTTTCAACATGTTGAACATGTTCTTCCCAAGACTTGTTATAGATTAGTATATCATCAAAGAATACCAACACAAATTTTCTAAGGAAAGGCTTGAAAATAGAATTCATCAAAACTTGAAATGTGGAAGGTGCATTTGTTAGACAAAATGGCATGACCAAAAATTCATAGTGACCTTCATGAGTTCTGAATGTTGTTTTGGGGATGTCTTCATCCTTCATTCGAATCTGATGATACCCGTAACAAAGATCCGACTTTGTGAAGACAACTGCTCCATGTAATTCGTCTAACAATTCATCAATGACGAGAATGGGAAACTTATCTTTAATGGTGATCTTGTTGAGCTCTCTATAATCAAGACACATACGCCATGATCCATTTGTCTTGGGTACCATTACCACTGGTGCAGAGTAAGAACTTTGGCTAGGCCTAATTATTCCAGCCTCTAACATTTCAGCCACCATACACTCAATTTCACTCTTTTGGCTATAGGGATATCGGTAAGGTCTGATGTTAGGAGGACCAATTCATAGAATTAAGTGGATAGCATGATCAAAGTCACAAATAGGTGGAAGACCTTTGGGAATATCTTCAAATACGTTGGAATGCTTATTAATGACTCTTTGGAGATCTGGGGAGATAGGGAACTTTGAGGTTTGAACATCTAATGAGCATAATTTTGAAACTATACCTTGATTTACCTTTTTTAACAACTTTGTCATACCATTAAAGCTTGTCATCTTACTTGGTTTTCCTGTGATACATTTTAACTCATATTATTTACCTTCCCATGAAAATTTCATGAATTTTTTTTAAAATTAAAAGCCATTGTTCCCAATGATTGTAACCATTGGACAACCAAGAGAACATCAACACCACCCATTGGGATAACAATAATTGGACTATTCAATACAGATTCCCCCATAGCCATATTGATATTATAGCATTTCCCTGAGCAATTCATAGTTCCTTCATATGTGATCATTACATGAAATTATGGTGTTGGATAAACAAATCAATTAAGAACTTAGGATAATTTACAGTGAATGAAATTATGAGTACTACCATAATCAATCAACATTGTTACCTTCTTCTTTTTGATGTATCATTCTATCTAAAGAGTTTGAGGAGTGCTAATTCCAGCCAATGCATGACAAGATATGGTGGGAGTAATTTATTTTGAAGTATCCTCTTCTATTTCTTATGAAGTTGCCTCTTCTTGAGATGCTTCCTCTTCTTTTGGTTCTTCCTCTTCACAATCTATGTAGAATAATTTATTCTCGTTGCATTTATGTACCTTACTATACTTGTTGTCACAATTAAAGAATAATCCTTTTTCTCTTATTTCATCTAGTTGTTGGGGTGTTAACCTTTGTGGTGATTTAGAAGAAGGAACATTATTTTCTCTATATGTGTTGGAGAAGGCCTTTCTAGTAGTCATTTCCATATTTTTATTTTCAACCTTCCTTGCCATCATGAAAGCCTTCTCTAGCGATGATGGTTCAAAGAGACACACCTCATGTTGAATGTTATCTTTCAAGGTTCCAATAAAGAGATATAACAAATTATCTTCTGAAAAATTCTTCACTCTGAGACTTGGTTGTTGAAATTGCTTGATGTGATCTGTAACTGAACCTTTTTGCTTGAGATTTACCAACTGACAGAAGAAGGTGTCACTATTTATATCCCCATAAAGTGCAATCAATTATTTTGTGAATATAAACCAAGAGATAATAGACTCCTTTTCACGGTCACAAATCCATTGGTACCATACAAACTGATCATGTTCTAAATACAAGGATGCAATAGTTACCTTTTGCATGGTGGGCACCTAGTGTAGATCAAAGAATTGCTCCATCTAAAAAATCCACGTGATTAGATCCTTTCCATCAAAATTTCTCATGTCAATCTTGGGGAGAAAGTAGTTTCTTGGACCTGGATTGAACCCATGATGTTGTAGTGAATAATCAACTTTTGAAGACTCCAACTTCCTACTCTTCAATTGTTTTTCAATTTTCTCTAAACATGACTGGAATAAGTCATGTTTTTCCTGCTTATCCTATTCTTGAGTAGATAATTGAGGAATAAATTTATGTTTGATATCCTTGATAAACTCCTTCAAGTCTTGAAGATATTCTTTACTAGCCATCCCTTTAAGATCCTCTTTAGTAGCCATCTTCTTTTCCAATTTAGCAAAGTCTTCAATTTTCACATTCCCTTTAATCATATCTTCCAACTTGGACACTCTAAAAGAAATGTCTTCTATTTCCTCGTATGTTGGGGATGAATTCTCTGGGGGTTGAGTGGAGTGTGATTCTTTCCACTTCCTTTTGGTGGCATTTTTAACAATATCACACCCTAGGGTTTACCACAAATATATCCTTCTACTAAAATATATTCAAATGCAAAATAATTAGAGTAAATTTCAACTCAAAATTGGCCTCCTAAGGAAAATAATAAAATAATAGTTAAAATAATATTTATTAATTTTGGAGGAAGAAAAGAAAAAAACTATTTTTTTTGTTCGTATTTTCGACATATCTCCCTGTGTGTTTACTCAAATTTCGATCGAGAGAGCTCGTTGGATGCGGAATTAATTTATGCATCCAAAGGGAACCCACTCTATATACTTTTGACGGACCCCGCTACCCAAAAAACAAGAAATACCTGAAAAAACGTGATGATGACATCATCATCACGTTTTTTCAGATATTTCTTGTTTTTGGGGTAGTGGGGTCCGTCAAAAGTATGAAGAGTGGGTATCCGTTGGATGTGTAAATTAATTCTGCGTCCAACGAGCTCTCTCGATCGAAATTTGAGTAAAAACACAGGGAGATATGTCAAAAATACGAACAAAAAAAAGTAGTCTTTTTAATGATACCTATCCCCAAATTTATATTAATTTTTTTAAGACCTATACGGTATTTAAAATTTAAAGCAATTTCATTGGCTAACACATGATTACATGGAATTTGAATTAGGTTTGAAAGGCCCATTTTGAGTTGAAAATTCCTCTAATGGACATACATTTTTCAAACCCTGATTTGAAGACTGTTTTAGGGACGACTTGTAACTGATGGAAAATTTGAATTGTGACTCCTTTGAGTTTGAAACTTATGCCTATCGTACCTTGATCTATCCTCTTTCCAATTCCATAGTTCTGACCTAATTTGGATGAGCCAACAAAATTTTATTGCAAATATACCAAAGCTTCTTATTTTTTGCCTATCCATAAGAGCGCACTTGTATTGTATGCCACGTGTCCACTATTTTTTTTTTCATCTGTATCTGAAACTTATACCACATATACCCTGGTTTGTCTTATTTCAAATTCAACTGGTGTCAATCCATTTGGATCTTGGATTCCTCATATATGATATTTTTCCCAAGACTAGTAAAAAACCCTAGATTCCTCCGCGATTATCTTTGAAACGGTAATGGATCAGGATCTTAATTTTGTACTAGATATCTTTTGGCCTGTTTTGGAAGTGGGGTTTTAACCTCGATCTCTGAATCCTTGTAGAAAAAAGAGTTGCAGAGAAAGTGCCAAGATGACTCATTTTGCAGAAGCCAGTGTCGAGGAAAGAGCTCTAATACCAAATGTTATGCAACCAAGTCCTAGATATAGCATAAAAAGAGAATAAATAGACAATAAGAGAGTAATCCATGGCTAAAAATGAATATCAGAGATAAATATCAGTCCTCTTCGTGGGAGGAACCTCCTTACACAATGCACTAAGTACACAAGACAAGATAAGATACTATGATGACTAAAATGAGAATATCTCCTTCGTATATATAGGAGATAAAGGTGTACAATAACAACTAATAAACCCACTAATATACCCAATCCTACATAAATAATATGTAATGCACCACAATATAGGGAGTAATGCGCCACACTATATGGTGTAATGTGTCATCATTAAGGGCTTAACATTTCACCTTTAATTGAATGCATACAAATATTCTACCCTTGTACCAAACAATATCTCTCCTCCATTCCCAATGTTACATAGAGCTCTTCCCTTCTTTTAGACATTGATTTTTTTGTCTAGTACTAATATATTATTTCCATTCATGGACAGATTATTCCAACCACATAGGAATGGAAGATGTCATGGAATATAATTTGGAGGATTCTTCTATTCTAGAAAGGGCATATACTATCACATTTTCCTTCCCTTTTTTGTAGATTACTTCAAAATCAATTTTTTTCATTTTTGCTACCTATTTTCGTTGTTCTTTTGATGACATTATTTGTTCCAAAAAATACTTTAGGCTCTCATGGTCTCTTATGTGTCTTCCAATGAGATATTGTCACCATTTTTTATTGCATGAAAAAGTGTTTCCATATATTTTTCATATGTATATTTCTCTTTGAATTATTTATTTTCAAAATCCAATGGCCTCCCTTCTTGCATCAATATTGCTCCAATTCCTTGTCTCGATGCATCACATTCGATTATGAATGTTTTACTAAAATCGGGTGGTGTCAATACTAGTGTAGAAGACATAGCATCCTTAGGAGTGATAATGCCAAGATAGCATCTTCATCTCATACAAATGAATTTTACTTCAAGAGAGATGTGAGTGGGCCTGCGATATGTGCATAATTCTTAACAAAATTCCTATTATATCCTCCAAGACCCAAAAATCCTCTAAGAATCTTGATTTTCTTAGGAATAGGCCGTTTTGTGATGACTTGAATCTTTTAAGGATCCACCTTGAACCCTTCTTGTGAAACAATATGACCCAAATACTTTACTTATTGTTTCCCAAAATCACATTTGGACATTTTGCATACAATTGGTTACTCTCAAGAATTTGCAGGACTTGATTTGCATGTTCAATGTGTTTTACCCATGGTTTGCATTAAAGAAGTATATCATCAAAGAAAACCAATACAATTTTTTTAAGATGAGGTCAATTTATTTTGTTCATAAGACTTTGAAAAGTACAAGGACCATTAGTTCATCTAAAAGGCATGACCAAGAACTCCTAGTGCACTTCATGTGCTCAAAAATTGTTTTGGGAATGCCTTGTTCTCTTAATCTAATTTGATGGTATTCTAATTTAAGATCTAACTTTGCGAAATAGGTTACTTTGTGAAGCTCATCTAATAGCTCATCAATATTCAGAATGGGGAATTTACCTAGTAATGGTTATTTTTCTTAGATATTTGTAATTAGGGAACATCCTTTGAGCATTATATTTTCTTCTCACCATCACTCTTGGTGCTGAAAATGAACTCCAACTCAATTGAATAATACATGCATCTAACATATTGTACAATTTTTTCAATCTCCCCTTTTCGTTGATGTGGATGTCTATAAGCCCTTTTATTAAGAGGAGTGCTTTTGGGATTAAGTTCAGTTTGATGTTTATGATATCTATATGGAGGTATTCCCTTAGGAATATTTTTCAAGAATCTATGGTGATTTCCCAAGGTACATTTTAAGTCAGCTTGAATATTTTCATCTTCATGCTTCACTTCCATAGAGTACATTCTAGCAATAAATCCAATACAATTCTTTTTTAATAGCTTTTCCATTATGTGAGAGTCGGTGATTTGAGAGGGTGGAGATTTTAACCCTTTGAGTTTATATTGAATTCCTTCCAATTCAAACCTCGTGAATAATTCCTTATAGTTTGTATAAAATGTATCCAAAGTTATCAAGCATTGAAACCCTAGACAAACATATAATTTTCCAATCAGAATAGCATGCATGGGGCTTGATAGATTATAGTATTTGTACTAAGTTTAATGTTATGGAATTTCCCTCCACAATCAATACCTCCCCCATTAATAACCAATACTTGGAAAATGGATAAACAAAGTATTTGATTATCTATGCTAATATTTTACTAATAAAGTTATGTATACTACATGAATCAATCAGCACTATGACCCTTTGCTTCTTAAAGTATCCTACAATATTGAGAGTTTGAGGCACTAAAACACCTACCAATGCACGAACTTATATTTCACACTCTCTATATCTATATTGTGCACAATTTCTACATCTTAATCCTAATCTTGTTGGTTAAGAAGTTCTTCCTCGCCCATTTGTGTGCATGCCTCTACTTCCTCCTTTTCATTATTCTCCAAAGTGAACAATTTTGTTCTTCACTTTTATTCCCTTTTGACCATTTTCTATGATTTGGATTATTTGGAGAATGAAATGAAGACAACAATATAAAATGAAAACTCACACACAAATATTTTGCAAAAATAATAGTAGTACAATAAAACCCAAATTTTATTAATGAATGAAATGGAAAGACATTGTAAACTGCAAAGCAATACAAACTAGCTCATATGGTGGTAGCTTATATCTGAAGATAGATGTGTCAGTTATGCTCATTCATAAGAGTTGATCAAAAAGAGATCGCAAATGGAATTTTTATCATAAGCATAAAGAGGAAAAACCCTAACATTTAAAAACCTAACGCTAGGAGATGAAGCACAAAAAGGATGTGTGGGCCCCAAGGCGGCTAGTTGATACATCAACTTCCTAGGAGTGAAGATTGTGTACACGATATTTGTTTAGGGTGCTTGATAGCTCATTGGAAAGAAATAAATGAAAATTAAAATCCTTAACTGGGGATAGAGAATTTCATGGCGACTGTTTGTTGGAATTTATGTCCAACGCTACTCGTGAATTTCACGACATGGGTTAACCCTTTCTTGTGGATCTTAAATTTGGTGATTGTTGTGAATATTAATACCTATAGGTTTTGGTCTAATGGAAATCATGCTCCAACAAATGGTATCAAAGCAGAAAGTATCTAGTTTGAAACTCACTTTGGTAACGCTAGGGGGAAGATTGTTGGTATTTGTATCTAGCGCTCCCCATGAGTTTTGAAACATGGGTTAACCCCCTCTCATGGATATTAATTTTGGTGATTGTAGTGGAGATTAATTCCTGCAAGTTTTGTTCTAACTAAAATCATGCTACAACATCGTTGACCCCTTATTTGTAAAAAAAAACATTGTTTAAGGCGTCAAAACTGCCCCAAAAGTTTGGGACCCGAAAATTGTAGAATATATCCAAGAAGTTGGAGAGCTTTTTTAACTCTATGGAATAGGTGGGTTTCCACCGGTATCCACTTGGATAAATCCTCCCCTCCTTAGGGAGAAATGGTCCCCATTGTATCAAGTTCCTCCATGAGATGAGGAAAATTTTGTTAAATCTAACTCCTGGTGAAGCCACTTTACCTGGTGAAGAAGCTTCCATGCTTTAATAACCCGATAAAATTAGATGTTCCACTAGTGAGTTCCCTTCATATCAGTTTCATGATCTATTTTATTGTATCCTTCTCAATGTAGACAAGATTGAAGTTTGTAGGGGTTGAGTACTCAACTACCTTTGAGGTGTCCAAGAGAGGTGGAAAATATGGTCATAGTAGCTCCACATTAAATAGAGGGTGCAATCCAAGGAAAGAGGGAATACTTAGCTAAAAATAATTCTCATCCATAATCTTGGTGATGGTGTAAGTCCCATATAAAAGTGGGTCAAGATTGAGTTTTGTATGGGTTGAGTACTCAACTACCTTTGAGGTGTCCAAGAGAGGTGGAAAATATGGTCATAGTGGCTCCACACTAAACAGAGGGTGCAATCCAAGGAAAGAGGGAATACTTAGCTAAAAATAATTCTCATCCATAACCTTGGTGATGGTGTAAGTCCCATATAAAAGTGGGTGGAGCTTCTAATGGGGACCTATAAGGCGATATTTCTGTAATTGTAACCAAACCTTATTTCAAACCTAAAACTTATGTAGAACTTGATGTTGATCATGTTGCTACTTATACTTGGATGCACGATCAAACATAGTTTGATCATAGGAGGACTCTTCCTGTGTACATGCAATTGGTATTGCTACATCAATTGGGGATAATTGGTGGAACTATAAGCATACCTCAAAAAGGTTAGAGTCTAATAGAGTTGTGAAGGGATTTTTTGTAGCTATATTGAACATAAGGAAGGATCTAATCCCAATTGAGGGGATGTTTGGAGTTGTACATTCTCAGTATATGTGCAATGATCTTGTTGACCGCCTATGTCTTCCCATTAATTTGGGGGTGGAAGTTAGTCGATTTGGTTAGCTTGTTGTCCATCATTGACCATAGGTTGGACGAGAAGGTACTTAGGATCCTACTATATCAATATGAAATAATAATCCGTGGGAGTCCAAAATGAACCCAAACATGCTCAAAGAATATCTTAATAGTGGCCTCTATTTTGATGCTCTTCTTACAGGGAGTTTAAATTTCCATCTTAGAGAATCGGTCAACAACTGCAAATACATAGTCATTTTAGTGCTTAGTTGAAGGAAAGTCGGACATATAGTCCATCAAGAAAAACTCCTAGGGATTGTATGGGGTGGGAAATGGAGTGTACAATCCTTTCTTCTTGATGGCATATTTGGAAATGGAAAAAGTGGTTCCCAATAGAATGTACCTACCAACATCTTGTCGAATATTCAGCTAGTAGAATTACTTATGCAACACTACAATCGTCTTCTCTATGTTGAAGTGCCCTACCATTTGACTATAATGTTCCTCCAAAATCATCTTCCCACACTCATTTGAAGGAACACGGAGTTGATCGATCTGGAATAAAAGTTCATCCCGGAGATGTAAGTTTTAGACCAATATTCATGCTTGTAATGTTTGATAGGAAATAGAAAATTTAGAGCCACTATTATATAATTTGGGCCACATGAATGTCTCATGTCCACAAGAGTTGAGAATGATAGTCAACATAGCAATTGGAGGTCAACTAAGGTAGTCTACAATGTGATGGGTATTTCCCTTTTTATACTTGATGTTCAGGTGGAATTATTGTAGGTATGTTGACCACTTTTGATGGTGGTCATTCGGTAAACTTTCTTGTGTCTGCATGAATTATAGGGGCATGTGATCAGTGTGGATAACAATATCCTTCTCTAGGATGTAAGGTTTCCATTGACGACATGCCTGCACAATGGAGTACATCTCCTTGTCATAGGTGGGATACCTATGAACATAATCAAAGCTCTAAGATAGGCCACTGAATGACCATGTTGAATGAGGACTGCATCGACAACATAGTCACAGACATGTATATCAATCTCAAAAGGTTGTTGTAAATCTAATAGAGTGAGGACTAACACCAAGCAGGGGAAACGTTTCATATCCTCAAAGGATTTCCGTTGTGATGCACCCTAAGAAAAATTGGATTGGGCTCCAATCTTGGTCACTTGGCTTAAGTCTTAAGTGGTATGACACAACCCCAACACAAACTATGGTAAAAGTTGGTGAAGCCTAAGAATCGACGGATTTCTATTATATTTTTTGGTGTTGGCTAATCGTGAATAACTTAGATGTATCCTAGGTACTAAATTCTCTCCATGTCAAATGATCATTTCTCCAAATTGGCATATAATTTGTGTTGGTGCAAGGCACTAAGGATCTGTTAAATGTGCTGCAAGTGTTCCACCCAAGTTATGTTGAAGATGAGGATGTCATAGACATACGACCACAAAAGAGCTTGTGAATGGGTAATCATCCATCATCCTGATTCATGTTGTTGGGTCATTATTCAAGATGAAAGGCATGACCAACCACTCAAAAAGGACTTTTTTATACTTGAATTTTTTCTTCCATACATCAACAACTCAATCAGAACCTAGTGGTAACCTAACCTCAAATCAATCTTACTAAAGAACTTGGAAGCATTAAGTTGATCAAGAAGATCATCAATCCGAGGGATTGGATATTGATTCTTGATGTTGATTTTGTTCAGGACTCTATGATTAATATAGAGTCACCATGTACCATATTTCTTCTATACCAACACAATTGGGATCCCACAAGGTGAGCAAATCAGTTGAATGTGGCCTTTTTGGGTGAGCTATTGAATCTGATGCTTTATTTCCTCATTCTTCAAAAGAGAGCATCTATATACTAGGACATTAGGTATTTGAAAAGAAACTCCTGACCAATCCCTTCCAACTTTCCTACTAGACCCCCTCCATATCTAATCTCGCCTCAATTCTCCAAGCTTTGCACTAGCAAGGATATCTACCAAAAAAGAGGAGAATCAACCTTTAAATGGCCATCCTCTCTCAGCTTAGTTATATGTTTAGGCCACCAAATTTTTCACTTGAAATGCTTGCTATAATCATCCAAGACATGGATGTAAGCATGACATCTTGCACAATGGAAGGGGATGTTTTTACAGTCCATGGTTTGTTCATACTATCAATCACGTACCACTAGGTGCATCAAATTTAAAAGTCCTTTTCTAAGATCCAATTTTGCTAGAATACCATAGACCTCATAGAGACATCCAAACAACAATTATACACCACCACAAAATCTCCTAGTGTATCCCCTATGGCCTTTAACCTCACCTCCATCCAAAATTCCAATGGAAACTTGGGAATATTGGCCCATACAAAAGAGAAAGGCATAGCTTCACACCTAGGCTCAAATAATAAATGCCAAAGTTTCAAGGCAAGGAAGTTCTTTCCAATGATCCAACATCAACCCAAAATACTCTTCACTTCCTCCTTCTCTTGCCATAGAATGTATGATAGTACACATGTTCACCATCGGATCCCAACACATTCACCCATTCTTAAAGCGAATCCAAACTAAGTTGTAAACCACAAAGCTTCCCTACTAGTGCACGTCCCTACAAATTTGCAATGTCTATAATGTTAACATCAACACCCACAACCACAGAAATCTCACCACCTCATGAAAGAACAACCTTGAGTTTATTTTTTGGCTCATCCATATTACTCCCTAGACATAAACTAAGAAAGTTACCTAGCTCCAATCAAGAACCCACAAAATACCTAGGCTGACCTATCTCCAAGTACATTTGTATTTTTTCAAGAGCCCAACTAGGCTTACGTATCTCCCAATGATGATCACCATCAAATCCTTCCCAAACTTCTTCCCTATTTTTCGACATGAGTGTTGTGAGTCCAAATGGTGTACACACATCAGTTTCAACCCAACTTGTATCAACAACAATCTCTAAGATGGTAGTAAAAAATATCATATTTGACAATCCATCGAACCCTATCCTTTAATGTAACCCTAGGACAAGTTTAGTAGGCTCCAAAGACATAGGTTTACCCTCCACTTGTCTTTTCCCATGTTGAGAAGGAAAGGTGGAAGTATCTCCTCCTCTGATGCACTACCAATTTCATAATCCAATATTTTTGGTGTTAGACCCATCTCACTACACTACAACAAAACAAGTAAATAGCGCCTAAATTAGCACCAAAATTTAGTGTATTTTAGTTCACGAATTGGGCACTTTTGTAGGTGTCAAACTTGGAGCCACATTGCATGTTCACTCCGGCGACAAAAATAGCATCGAATGTAACGCCCAGTAAAATTCCGAATATAACGCCAGAAGTGTGGTGTCTAAAACAAAACCATATTTTGTGCTTGGATTCACTACTAATTTATCACCTAAATGGCACTGCAAATTACACCTAAGATGGATTCCATGTTGCTTCAATTTTGACACCTTGTTTTGCTCCTATTTGTGCTCCCTGTTTTTGTTCAAATATTGCTCCTAGTCTTGCTTCATGTTTTTCTTCTAATATTGCTCCTAGTCTTGCTTCTTGTTTTTCTTCTAGTATTGATTCTAGTCATGCTTCTTGTTTGCTTCTGGTAATGCATCGAAAATATATTCTTTTTTGTATTCCTAAATGACTCCAAGTTTTGCTTCCATTATGATGTCCCTTGGTGCTTCTAGTTTTGCTTCTGGTTTTGCTTCTAGTTTTGCTTCTGCTTTTACTTCTTGATTTGCTTCAAGTTTTGTTTCTAATTTTTCTTCCAATTTTGCTTCTTGTTTTGCATCAAGTTTTGATTTTGCTTTTGCTTTTAGTTTTACATCTTTTGTTGCTTCTAATATGGCTCCTATTATGATGTCTTTTGTTGCTTCTAAAATTGCTTCAATTATTACTTCTTTGTTTTCCACCTAAACTGCTTATGTTGTTTCTTCTTGTGTAGTGCCAAGTTTTCCTTTCAAGATTTCTTATGGTTTCTATCTAGTTTGGATTCCATTGTTGGTTCCACTTTTTCTTCAAAACGATTCTTGTTTTGCTTCGACTAGTCAAGATGATACATGTCCAAACGATACATGTGAAAATGATACAACTCAATAATATCAACAATGATCCATGATCCAATATATATGATCACATATGTCGTTGGCTACTACCAGCAACTGTTGGCATCATCATCATCACCATTATGACCAACAACTGCCTCATGATCATCATCACCATCGTGATCATCATCATCATAATCATCATCAACATCACCATCATCATTTGCCTCGGTATATCTTGTATTGGCCTCATCATCATAATATCCTGCATCGGTACTAAACCCAACATAATATGGATCTATATCATCATTTGGCTCAACAAGATCTTTTGCACAACCTGTTTTCTACAAAAATAACATTAAAAATGAAAATTTATTATTTATTTCATGCAATAATTAAATTGTCTATTATATTTCTAATATTACAACATATGAAGCAAAACCATAACCATATTACATCAATATAAAAGTGCACATACCATAATAAAACTTCAAATAAGTTACAACTAAGATGTCATTGCAATCATGTAAAACTTGCAAAATTATAATAAACGTTAGTAAAAATGATTAAATTTTTTTATATACAATTTAACTATCAATTGTAAATTCTAGACACTCGTGTTCATGTGTGTTGTGGCTACTTGCTAAATCTCAGTTGAAGTCATTTGAGTATCCCATCTCTTCCAGTTGGGTCCATTCCCACCAAGTGGGTCTGCTAAGGAGATCCTCCTGCCACCTCAATAATGAAGCATAACTAGCTCTAATTCCTCCAGTTAATGTTATGGAAAAGATCTCCTATGGCTTGGGGCGGACCACAATAGATAGGATGACACTAGAAATAAACCCATTTCAAAGAATTCTAAATATATAAACGAAACTAACACTAAGGGACAAGAGGCATACCTTATTCCAGACGTTCGAAGTAGATCCCCACTGAGATTTCAATCAAACTTGTACCTACAGATTTCCCTCAACAACAACAAGATATACAAGCATGAAATATGTAAAGCATTTGAATCTAATCTAGCATGCTACATTCCAATACATAAACAAATTAATTACATCCATGGATAAGAATATTCATAATTACACATGCAATGGACGAGACATGTATATTTCTATTAATATGAATAGAGATACAAATGAAAACCTATGTCGACACCTTGTCAAAATTGAGAAACCGAGTCCCTCCATCTGGGCCTCCACCACTTCAATCCTCCATATAAAGGCAAGGTCACAAAGACAAAGGTGATCTTGGGAAATAACACTAAATATTGCTTCAATGACAAAGGGACAAATGAGGTACAATTCCACTATAGTATCTTTGCTCTCCAAAGTTCTCCTCCTTCAATGCTTCATAGTAGCTCAATATATAGCCCCCCAACGAGAAGTGAAGGGTCGAAATGGAGTGTTTCCCAGCATATGAAAGGACAAGGATCAAGTCATTCGTTACTTGATCGGAAAACTCCAAATATTTTTGTTTTTTTAGCATAAATCCCGATGTACACGGGTGACAGTGGTGCAAGCTGCGTATACGCAGGTTGTAGACTTATGACCCTCTTATACATATAAACATGTCTTATTAAGGGTTCCACTAGAGCATTAGGGTAATAGTGAGAAAATGGGGTAAAAAGAGTCTGCACAGCGACAGGGATAGGCCATCAAAGCATGATGTATCAGGTGTGGAAAATCACGCTATAATAGAAGCCCCCTAATGTGTGAGGTCAGAGCGATACACGATGGTCGAAATACATTATAATAGTCCTCGGAGTGGAGTAATGAAGACCCAGGTGGAAAAACCAGCCACTCATTAGTATAATACAATGATAGATCTGTACACATGACTGCATATATGAAGTATACATAGCAGTCCCGGATACATAACAGTACAATGGCCATGAATAGGCATAATAGACATATGTCATGTGTGGTCATTGCCACATACAATATAGTGAAGTAATGTCTCCATGATGAAAGAAGACATTAAATGGTACACTGGAATCTATTCATGAGAGATGAAATCTCATACATACTAGCACAATCAAGGAGGTAGCATATATGGAATGCCACCAAGCTCGAAGGTCTTCAACACAAATTGTCGCTAGTACATGTCCAATCACACGAATAAAGGTGTCTTAGTCGAACATGATGGACCATCATCTGATTATCGTTCATTGATGTATATTGTTAATAGACATGAGACATCCCATTGATAATGATAATGGGAATCAAGGTACAGAGTGCAATCAAACAAGTGTGAATAAATGTGTTGAGTTTGAACACTTGAGAGAATCCATCGATCAGGGGACATTGGTGTATTCCCAAATTTGTCGATGGCTGGAGAACCTGCCACTGATGACTGCAAATATCAAGGCACTCAATGGACTCTAGATCCCTATTCCAGAATAAATGTTCTGAATTCTATGGAATGGAATCCGTTGGAAGGAGGGAATTAAGGCATCCCCCATCAACCAACGTGAGGTACACAACAACGTTGGATAATTTTGGAATAGCTCAAACGAACAAGATGTGCACGAACCAGTAACAAATGTATTAAGAATGGATTAATTCAGAGACAAGATAACTAAGGAGTGGTTGAATCAGGTTAAAACTTCCTTCGAACAAGAGCATAAGGCAGATGAAGACTCATAGGTAGCATAGACTAAAAAATGCATACTGGGACAACTCTATGACACAGGAGACATCACAGAGGCTCCATAGGGAATAGAAGCATAATCATTCAGTGGAGAAAACTCAGAATAACAAGTACAACTCCTAATGTCATACTAGTAACCCAACCAATGGATGAATGGATTGTGCTATGTTTGAAGGCGACATGACAAATAGAAAGTTATATCATTTCCTATCCAAGTTCTTATGCTTTATTATTTTTTGGTATTTTTCATATTTAAAAGCTTGAAAAATAATAAAATTGCTTATAGTACACTGAGGAAACAAGTGTCGTGGGAAAGAAAACTAGTTCCAAGCAGTGGAACATACCTATGCCCAATGCAACAAAGCATATGCAAGATAAGGACACCCGAGGGGATGTCTCCTTTGGGTAAGGGATAATCAAGCTAGAAAAGATATGTGAAAGGCTCTACTTGGCTAGGATTGAGGCAAGTTGAGGCTATATGGCTTATAAACTGGAGCAGGGAGCCGTCATAAAGATCAATATGCAAGCGAACACATGCAAATGAAATTACAACTTGATACAAATAGGAGTCCCAATAGGATATGTCTAGCATAAAGTTCAAGAAATAGTATGAAGTTCTTTACTTAAAGGCATGGCGGGACTACAAGGGACTCCTAAACCTAAGGGAGGACGCTCAGCATGGTCACCAAATAGCAAAATGGGATATAGCTAGGGTACCTATGATAAGGAAATCTCTACCACTTACGTAATGCCACTTCTAGTAGCAGTATGAAGGTTTCACGACATCACAAAGTGGGTTCGTACCTATAGTTAAGGTGACATGGTCATAGGAGAACACATGCAGAAAAATGGGCATACCCTATATGCCAGTTAGTATTATACCCGCCATAGGCGTAACCAGTCAAAGTCTCAGCGAAAGTGCACCACAAGGGGTTCCTACACAACAATATTAGGCCAAAAACCTGGAAATAGTTAATAAGAAGTCCAAACTATAGGCCAAGTGGGTAAAAAATTTAAATTTTTTTAATAAATAGTAAAAAATGACATTTTTACCATACCATTTGGTTTTTAACCCAAATTAGTGCATTTGGATCTAGTTGGACTTTAAAACTTCAAACGACGATTCTAGGAGCTACGGGCCATGAAATCCAGAGCCGTTAGGACCATGTAATTCATAATCACATTCCTCATTTATTAAATGTATTGATTTTCAATTTTAGTGGTGAATTTTCATGCATGGGGCACCAAAAGATGTGGATGTCGTCCCACGCGGGTTACAGTTCATCGGGCCACGTATAAGGTTGGATGTACATGGGAAAAACAAATCCTTCCCACATACATACGCTCATGTTATAAGGAACAATCGCGTACAGGTCCGGGTATGTCCAAATTCATGGATGGAAACTCACAAAATATTGATTTTTCTTGGTAGGATGGTTTTGGAATGGAGAGAACGTGAGTATGTAGATGTTGATAACGCAGTTCTTGGTGATGTGAATGCTCAACAAGAATTAAGAAGGTATGGTTTTTTTAATTATTTAATTTTTTTTGTATTTTTTATTTATTTGGAGATCAAAGACATGTTTTTGGTGGTGTCAAGTATTGAAATTAGGTTTATGTGTGCAGGCATGGGTTTGAGTTGACCGTAGGGTTTCCCTCGACTCTGACAGAGGAGACGTGGTGACAAGATGATCAATGCTAATGTCGAGTGGACGCTACAAAACATACATGGCAACATCACATGTCTGACACACAGGATACCCATGGTGCAAGTCAAGGACTTTCCTGAGGCTATACAAAGACATTTAGTAAGGGTACCCCATATGTGGGTTAGGTTATGTTGAGGCCTGGAAATTTGCAGGCAACAACAGCAAGGGATTCTCCCCAGTCAATGTTCCCAACTAGCCCGTGACTGTTTGGTATGGGGAATCCATCCGGTTTGCGGTCCGGCTACCGTAAGTCAAAGTAACAAAAACGAGGGTTTTATCGGTTGCGGCCCGGTCCACCGTGTATATTTTTGTATTTTTTGACTTAAGTATGATATGCATATGCCTAATTAACCATGTTGGGTGATGGGGATGCAAGGGGCAGTCACAACGTGATGCGCAGGTTCTTACCTCTCGTCTTGGCACTCACAAACATCTCAATCACATATGCAGTAATGAAATAAAACTAACTATCTAACTATCTATCCCCGGGGAGCAAACTGTGATTTAATTATGAGTAATGTGTATTGTGCATGCATTATAAAGAGAAATTACAGGTAGCTGATGTTTCTTCCTACAACACATGAACAATTAAAGATATTTCAACAATCAGATAGCCAATTGTTTTATGAACAACATACGTTACTCATGGTGGTAATTCCACAAAATAAACCAGAAATCATTTAAACAAGAACATAGGTTCTAAGCGTTAGAACGATCTCACGGTTAATGGACAAAAGCTGAAAAAACAAAATAGTTCATCTTTCCGCCATCCACAGCATCACATTTGAAAGTCCCACCAATCTTTCTCCAACGGGCAAACAGTTACTCTTTATTGCAAAAAAAAGTAGTTCTTCTCACAATATTGCTTTCATGTCTAACTGGGAAAAAGCCCCTTCTCCCTTCTAAGCTTTCTACCTTTATACAAAAGGGTGAGACGGTTGGGCTGCCCAAAGTAACCTTTGGGCTTCCTAACTCTTCGTTTCCCAACGCTTGACTTTTCTCAAATGTTTTTTACAAAATGTTACATATTACAAAAAGTGACCGATCCTTTACGAGGAGGGTCCCACTTGGGCATCTAGAAATTTCTTCCATGCCGAAGCTTCAGAGGCAATGCCCTCAAACGCACAAGGCTCTAAAAACTGAATATTTATCTCAAACTTAGCAGCCTGGTTTTTTATAGCCTCAATCCTGGCTGCACTCAATCGAAGCTGATCCTCTAGAAGCTGCACGCTGATAGCTGAATGATCTACTTCGCTCCTCAAGATCTGATCATCCAGGGATTTAATATGCTGTACTTTAGCTTCCTCCTCTTGGTATCTCTTCTGCAATAGCTCCACATAGGCGTTGTGATCCGGGAAAGCCTCAAGTCTCTGCTCGGCCTCTATCTGGCACCGGTTGTAGGTAATGAGAATCCTTCTGAAAAACTCGGTGCATGCTCCTTTCGTCTTCTTAACTGCTTTTTTTAAATCCTCCGCGGTATTTATAGCAAATTCCAGCAAGTCATAATCCCACTTGAGGGCCTGTGGATCCTTTGATGGCAGTTCTGCTGGAGTTTCTTCATTGTTTTCCAGCCTTGCCATTCTTGCAGTCAGGTCTTCAAGGACGTCCTGAGATCTATCTATAAAGTAAGAGGAGGTCTCCAGGATTTCCTCCAATCGGTTCTCTACCTGCAGCACTTTGCACCTCTCTCCTTCTATAGCAGTTTGTAGCTGCAGCATCTTAGCCTTCTGGGCTAAGACATGCTCTTTGAATGGCTGGAGGTTAACCTGCTGCTCCCTTGCTTCCTCCAGAGCAGTTGTTAGAGAAGAAATCTACTCTTGATGTTTCTTTCCCTGTTCCTGGGTGTGCAGCTCACTGGCCTCCAAGATAATCTTTTGCTGCTCTTCTAGCTCTTCTACCCTTTCCTGCAGCCGTTCCTTTTCCATCTTCAGCTCTTGATATTATTTCTGCACTTTCTCCAGAGACTGCTGTGTAGTTTCCATAACTTGTCTCTCCACTTGGAGGACCTGCAATTCAGCCTTAGAAGACTTCATCTCTCTCTGCACGTCTTCATATTTCCTTTTCAGTCTATTGTTTTCCTCTCTCTCTCTTCTCAATGTATCGTTCAATTGAGCAGAGGATTTATTGGACAGCTCCAAGTATGTCATGATCTTATCTACATTATCCTCCGAAGCTTGGATAAATGCAGCTCCTGCTCTGATGGTGAATCTAGGGTCCTGGTCTGTCCCAAGTACAACGGCTGTATCCGTTATCATTTTACCAGGTAGACTTCCCGTTTCAATCCTCCTTTCTGTTCTCTTCACTATCCTCTTTGTTGCCCTGTCGTAGAAAACAGTATTGAAATCAGGGATTTCTTCTCCTTTTTTCTGCACAAAAGGGACCAGCTTGAGAGTGGGGACCATGGGTGCGCTGGAAGCAGGTACTTGTGAGTCCTGAACCTCGGGGTTCTCCACGTCCTGGGTCTACCCGGCGGCTGTTTCAGACGCTGACTGCTCTGCCTGTGTCAGCTTTAGCCTTTCAGCTTCTTGCTTTTGGAGCTACTCATCCAGCTTCTTTTTATTTTCTTCTTCTTCTTTCCTTGCATCTTCTTCTGCCTTCCTAGCTGGCCCTTTTGCAGCTTTCCTTTTTTCTTCTTCTTCTGTGTCCAGCCATCTTACAGCTTCCTGTGCTAACCTTTGGGCTTCTTCATTTCTTCTCTTTGCTTCTTCCTCAGCCTTTGTTTGTTCATCTCCCTTCCCGCCTTTGGTGGTGATCTTCTTCTTGAACCTTCTTCTCAAGGCTGTCATGTTTACTGCATTTCAGAAGATGGATTCTTCTCGATCCCAATGGTGGGTGTACTCAAAATGTACATTATTTTCTTTTCAATGCCCAGCTACTTTACCTTGGGAGTCACTTCAGTGGAATGGCATCTCGCCAAAATGGAACTTTTCCAGCTCTTCTACAAATTCATCAGCGCCTTTCACTCCGGTAAACTTGTAGCTTCCTAACCTGAAGGGTAAAGGAGGGTAGGCAGTCTTCGTATGCTCAAACAGAAAGTTGCCTATTCCATCCAGGAACACTTGTCTGACTGCCTCTTTGTGAATAATGTAATCAGTTGCGTATTTGGGCAGCAGGGAAGGTGCTCTCGAACCTCCAAACATCCTGAAGTACAGGCCATTTTCAGTCAAATAGTAGTCTGCATACTCCTCTATTACTTGCAGTGCCTCCTCTGACATGCAATCACACTCCTTCAGGAAAATGAGTGTGTATAAGGGCATGATAAAGTGTTCACATACTTCTCGGTAATGGCTGTGATATTTATGTGCCCATAGTGGTTTATAAGCAGAATAGACAGGCATTCTTTCCCTATCCCAAATGCACCTGAGGCTGGGGAAAGGTTGATTGCACAATATACAGTCTACAAGTATGGAACTCATATAGAATTCCGATCTCTTTTGGGCCACTCCTCCCAAAGTTGAGGCCATGTAAGGCGAAAGACTATTTGAAACAAGGCTGGCCCAGTTGAAAATTTTCCCCTGGGTTGCAACATAAAAAATGATGGGTATCCATTCCAGTTTGAAGAACCTGCCATGGGCTCTTCCAAAGATCATGTTCAGCATTAAAGCTATGAACCTATAGGGGGGCCTTAAGCTTGTCGTATCGTAATCACCCGTCAGTCTGTATCTGTAATGTTTTCCCTGCAACAGCATCTTTTTAAGAGTCTCTACCAGGTCCATTCTGATTTTGTTCAGCCAGTCATCAGATAAAAATATTTGGGCTTCTGGCAGGTGGTAAGCCAATGCTACATATCCAGGGCTATATGCAGCATAGCCCTGTCTTTCAACATTTTCCAGAATCATTGTTGTGACATATGCCCAGGGCAGAATCCAACTGATTACTTCAGAGCACGGGAACAACTCTGGTCTGGTGGCGATCTTCATTAGTGAAGATCTTTCTATGTTGGCATTTATGGACTCTTCTTCTAAGCCCATGTCAGGAACCTCTCTGCATGTGATCAGTCTATATATTTCCCCCCACTGGTATTCAGGTTCAACCCCAGAAATACACTTAGTGTCTTCATATATATATTCAGTTTTGGTGACAGTTTCTACTTCGAGCTCTTCCTCGACCACAGGGGCCTTCTTCTTTTGCCTCTTTGACGTTGCGAACTCTTCCTGCCATAAAATTGTAACATTAAGCCATTTTGGCTGAGTGACAAACTTATATACATCAATGTGCAGTGTGTCATTTCTTCTATGTTTAACACGATATCAATTAGTCAATGAAGCAAATATATGCATGTATATAAGCAGAGATGACCTAACTAACAGAACCATTGAAACACAATGTGCAGTGTTCAGTGACTTAGTCTATGTCTAGCATGATGGAAAACAGTTATATGCAGTAAAAAACATGCAAGCTACCACTGCTGTATGATATTAAACAATTCTATCAACCACATTCAAGACGGAAATAAATCTACATTAATATGCAACAAAATTCAGCTCTCTGCGCACGCCATGGTCAATAAACTAAGAGCAGTGGCACATCCCTTTCAGTCGGCTAGGAATTCGACGCTGAGCTCGAACGGGGTCGGGCGGAACCGTGTAGGTGAAAATGGCTGGGGTTTAAAAGATGCAGGTAGCATAAAATCGGGACCAACCGTCCAAACCTAAAGGAAAAGGTCATGGTGAACCTATTCCGACCCACAACATTATCATACAGAGTGGTTTGGTGCAGACAGCGTAACGGCCGTCTGCACCAAACCCCCTCATCCTCTATGCGCAGGGTCGCACGACAACGGCGGTGGGGAAAAACTACTATGCCGGTCAAAATGCCCCTCCCCACGGATAGCAATGCCACCAAGAACCACAATATATACATGCAATTATGGGGAAAGAAACAGTCGCAACACATAACTGTGGAAAACCAAAACCACCAAACGCTCAACGGAACGAGGAAAGGCAATAGAAGCCTACATGGCACTGATGTGTATCCGGCGTGTATGGTGGGACGAAGACGGTCAGGCTTCTACAGTTTCCACCTGGACGCAGGTACCGGCAATAGGGTCCGAACAAGCTCGAGCGATCGACAGCACGATAGCGACAGAGCACGACAGTTAAAGAATAACAATAGAATAATCCAGCGTGCCCCCCGACCTCACATATATACATACGGTCAAACTCTCGCGGAGGGTAACATATCAGATGGCGGACCACTTTTGGATCGGAAGCTGAAAGCAAACTTCCTTCCGCAACGGCGGACGGCCAAAGCGCTAAGCCATCCGCGGAGACATGCATATTGGAACCTCGGGAGACTAATAATAGTGAAACGAGAGCCGCAACGTCGGAGCCGCAAAGGATAAATCCATCCGCAATGGGTAAAGTCTGAATCGGAAGCAAAACGACTACACATAGGAAAGGCTAGTGTTTCTCTCTTCCGCAACGGCGGAACCGTAAAGCGTACCACCGTCCGCAACGTCGAGACTTAAGTCGGAAGCAACAACACTAAAGGCTCGGAGAGTTTAGAGCTTTGGCAGCCGCAATGACGGAGCCACAAAAGATGTGGCTTTCCGCAACGGCAGGATTCAAACGACTTAGACATCTGGAAACCGTAAAACTTTTCGCGGTCGCAACGGCGGAAGCCCATGACTCACGGGATCGGCAAAAACAACGAAGCGGGAGCAAAACCAAACAGTGATCGGGGGAATTGCGATTTGCCGTTCGCAACGGTGGGAGAAGAAGTGATACAAGTTCCGATGCCAAAACACAAAAGCAGGCGATGTGAAAATAAACAAATCGGGAAGGAAGTTGAAGTCAAGACTCGCTATTTTGCCACAACGGCGGAAGCTTTAACCAAACAAAATTCTGATTCGAACATGCTGAAAATGCATCCAAAGGCAGCGATAAAGTCTGATCAAACATTAGATTGCTTCAAGCATCAGAGGAGGAATCAAAACAATTGGTAGCTCAATCCAAGCACTTAGAAATTCTTCTTGGAACATCATTGAATTAACTCAAGGACAAAGAACTAATCCAAGCAAAAGGAGGGTCCTAAATTTTTTTGGAATTTTGGGAAATTGTTGCAGCTACAACAGGTTGTTCAGGTGGTTAGCCAATGCATTTTGATGTTATCATGATCATCACCCAGGACCACAAGCATAAATGCTTATGTAGACATTTTGTATCGTCTGTGTGTATTTTAGTGGCTTAGATCCTTGTTTTTGTACTAATTATGACATTTTGTACTATGACACCATTTTTGAGCTCTAATCGAAAAATAAAAACTTATTGTGATCGGTTCGACATATTTACACATGTGTTCAAATGTGAATGTTAATGTTCATGCTTCTTTATTGATGTGACAAGTGCCAATCTAATACATAATTTACATATGAATTGGCAACATTATTATAAAGTCTCGGTATGTGAATGTATATAATGTAATCAAATTGTCACTCCAACAATTTTACCCTCAAGAACCTTATCAATAATGTAGGATCCCTAATACGGTATAGGCCATTTAATTGTGACACCACTAACTAGGATTCAAGGCAAAATTCGAGAGATCGGACACCATTGGAAATGGCATCATGTAATAATTCGATGATGACACTATACTCAGCGACATTATTTGACAATGGTTGGAGACACACACCTCCTGAAGACACCAAATGACCCTTCGGTGCATATATAACCTAGGAAGTTGAAGCTAAGTTCTAGGTGTGGCGAATGGCACCACCATTGAATCCTAAATAGATAAAAAATTATGTCAACATCTGCCAAAAAATAGGAAGCATGTCAATAAACCAATAACAGTACAAGGAGATAAAAAAACAAACTATGCAAGTTGTAAAGGAATATACAAGACGTCAACCTCAGCAAAAAGTTAAGCATAGTATTTTTTAAGATAGAGCCCATTTCTAGGTTTCACCAAGGAATTCCCTTCATAGTCTGTTAGCTCATAGGTGCCTTTCTCTAGGACACACTTCACCATGTAAGGCCCATGCCACATGGGGTTAAACTTACCCACACCTAAAGTTTCATTGGATTTATCATACAAGAGGACCAAGTCACCTTCACTAAATCGACGGGGATGGTAAGACTTGTCATACTAAGCCTTAATGTGATGCTTATATACCTCTAGAGCCACTACAACATCCTAGTGCTACTCATCTAGGTGCTCTAAGTGGACCAAATGCTCTTCTAACTTAGAAGTGTCAGGTAGAAACTCTATGGCTAGATTCGATGAAGGAATTTCACACTCAACTGGTAAAACTGACTCCACCCCATGTACTAGTTGATAAGGAGAAAATTCGGCAGCAGTCTTAATTGTGGTTCGATAAGCCCACAAAGCAGGGTAAATCATGATATGCCAGTTCATTTTGCTTTGTGTGATGGTTCTTTGTAAAATGGATTTAAGGGACTTGTTAACTTCTTCAATCTGGTCATTAACTTAAGGGTAGTAAGAATAAGAGTGTTCTTGCTTATACCTTAGTTTTGGAGCTAATTTCATCATCATCTTATTTTGGAAGTTCCTACCATGGTCAGTGACAAACTTCTTCGGGATTCTAAACCGAGTGATAATCTGGTTGAATACGCAATGAGAAGCCATCTCACCATCATATTTAATCATAGGTATAGCCTCTTCCCATTTAGTGAAGTAGTCTACGACCACTATAATGTGATTATTTTCCTAGTAGAGGCTAGGTTGCAATCCATAAAGTCTAGCTCCCACTTAGTGAAGGGATCGACGATGATAATAAGATGTAACAGGGCAGGATGGGATCACATATTTCATGCAAACACCTAGAAAGGGTGGCATCACTTTACCACATTAACACAATATTTGAAGATCAACGGCCAATAATAACCCACTCTAAGGGTTTTTTGGGTTGTAGCAAGCCCAAATAAATGATCACCACATGTCCCACTATGGAAATCATTTAGCACGCTCTCAGCCTCATCATGAGTAAAATAACGACACAAAATGGAATCCACCCCATGGTGATATGATGTGTCACCGATAATAAGGTAGTTCTTAGAATTATAGCGTAGGCATCGTCGTTCATCCCTCCAGAGGTGAGTGAGAACCTTCAAAGTATGAAGATAGATGATGATATCACCATACCAAGGGTCCGCAATCAAAATGAGGGAATGTTTTCATCCACGAACAAAACCTCATGAATATTATCTTCATCCATACTAGGGATATCTGACATAAGCTCCACAAATATTAACGACTTCTTTCATTTTTATGAAACAAATTCGAGGTCAAACTCTTGCAAAATAACAATCCATTTATTATATTCCCCCCCTATCATTTGTCTAGTCAAGACAAATTTAAATGGATTTATATGGGCTATCGCCATAGTTTGGAGAAGCAAGATATAATGTCTCAATCATTGGATTCCATGGACAATCGCTAAGGAAAACTTCTCAACATGACTATATCAAAGTTCAAAATCAATAATATTTTGGCTAAGATAATAGATAACGTTTTCTTGGAGCTCATCATCCACTTGAACCAGAACCATACTATTCGTCTCTTCAGACGCGGCCACATATAACAAAAAATCACAGCTAGAGTCATGTGTACTAAGAAAAGGGTCCGATGCTAAGGATTTTTTAAGGGCGTCGAAGGACTCCTAGGATTGCTCCCATATGAATGAAGTATTATTCTTCAACAAGCACATAAATCCCTTGGTAAAATTGGCGTAATTGACGACGAATCCACGTAAGAAATTGCCCATCCCTTAGAGAATTTGAAGATTTATAATCGTGGGGGGGGGGAGAAAATTGAATTATTGCCTCAACATTTAATGGATTGACCCTAATCCCATCCTTAAATACAATCAATCCCAACAAACGAACAATTTTCACACAAAAGATGCACTTTTAAGGATTTAACCGAATTTGATAACGATGACATATTTCAAAGACCAAGCGTAAATGATCTGGGTGATCCATCCTCAGGGGAGAGTCAGTAGTGAAATCATCTAGATAAACCTCAATAATACGCTTAAGGTCGCGGAAATAAAAATTCATGGCCCGTTGAAAAGTGGCTCCGGGGTTTTTAACGCCAAAAGACATTTTCTAGTATGCAAAAGTACCCCAAGAACAAATAAATGCATTCTTATGTTGATCCTCGGGTTTAATTTGGATTTGTTTATACCCTAAAAATTCATCCATAAACAAGAAAACCTCACTCCTCGAACACTCATCTAAAATCTGATCAATGAATGGTGTGGGGAAATTATATTTCAAACAAGCCGTATTTGGGTCTCTAAACTATGTGCATACACGGATGGTCCCCTGCTTCTTATCGAATGGAACGATATTGTATACCCATTGAGCTAAGGGAACTGGATATATGAAACCATCTTCGAGTATTTTCTCTATCTCGACCTTAATGGCAAGTGCTTTGTGAGGGTTCATTGCACGTAGGCATTGTCGAACAGGTTTAGCGTTTAGATATGTTTTGATCTCATGTTCAATAATGTGAGGGTCAATTCCTCAAATTTATTCATACAACCAAGAAAATACATCACAAAATTCTTTAAATAGCTCGGTGTATCTCTTGATTCCATCGGTAGAGAAGTCGACACTAATGTAAACATTCTCGATTTTACCAGGAATCTTAGAGATGTTGATAGGAATTTTAGGAGATAAATCCGCCATGTTCCCTTCGGCATATGTACCATGAGTACCTAATGGGATCACAAGATGACCAACACTCTCGCTTAAGGTCATCCTAAAGTCATCATGCTCGATCCATTCGAGCTCTGGGAGGAAGTAAGATCAATGATGCACCTCCTCCCAAGGTTGTTATGGACCAATCATGGCCTCAAGAATCACTTCATTTGAAGCAAAAATCCCATCGAGGCAATCATGTGAGCATGATAATGCAACTACCCAAGTATAAAGTGCAAGGAGATCCTCCTCTTTCATCCACGAAGAGGAAGGACCATGTTATACAACAGGATCAAGTGTATCTTGATACGCAATCTCTGCTACAGACAATGAAATTCTCATCCTAGTAGTTCTAAGATATTCATCTAAAGTGCACAGAGAAGGAATATTCCATGGTTCATCCAATACATAGTGTGAAATGGGACCAAACTCACAAGTGACGAATCACTACTAGGATTTGAGCTAATAGTTAGGATTGGTGTCGAAATATGAAAATTTCCCATTAACGATGGGTACATTATGACACCAACATTCTCAGTTTCCCGCTGAGAATTATCAATGGTAGGGATAGTCGATCCCGACAATGTAGATGAACCAGAATTATTGAAATACATCTTATCAATCGTCACAATCTGGTCCTCAAAAGGGAATCACACCACTTGAAATATGGATGATACGATTGTTTTCATATCATAAATCCAGTTTTGACCTAGTAAAAGAGTGTAGTCGAGGGGTGCATAAACCACCTCAACTTTGACCACCACGGTCTTCCCTCCAAACTAGAATTGAAGGGATGGAATAATTCCATGCAGCTGAAATGAACGTCCATCAAACATAGTCAACATAGTCATATACTTCAATAACACGAGTGATCCAAGGCCTTTCTAACAAGCGAGATACGTCACACGGGTCGCAACGCCTTCATCAATAATTGTGCATTTAATGGTGTTATTAAGACACTCCACATGGACTAGAAAGGAAACATGGAAAGGAAAACGAGTTTGGACCTCGTGAGTTTCAAATATAACTACGGTAGAGGCATTAGAATCAACTACTTCAAGAGCAGACAGCAAGGCTCTCCTCTACAAAGGACAAGTCCGAATAACTTCAAGAGCTGACATCGCACAAGGATTCTGTCCCAAATCCTTGATAATAGAATAATGTTGGGCGGCTTGGGAACTAGGATTATGCACCAAAATATTTAGGACTCCCTTAGGTATACGGGGTATAGCTTCAGGCTTATCAATATGCAACATAATTTCAGGAGGTGCGGGATCCTTTCCCATGTTGGGTTATGGCGAACCATAATATTTTGAGTGAATCACAACATTAGCAGTTGACACCATGTTGATGCAACCGTGGGAACCTTCAGCTACCTGAGGGTTTTAATTCCCACTAGAAATGCTTCTGGTTTCTGCGGTCCTCGAAGAAATATTTTGATTATGAGGCAAAGGGTTAGTCAACACAGTTGGGCTTTGTGCGATGTACTTCGAGGCATCTTTGATACGATGGCACAAGTATGTGAGATGGTCTCCCCCACAAAGTTTGCAAGGGAATTTAACCTTCCTATTAGGTTTATTATCCCCTCCAGAATTATCCACATTCTTGTCATCATTCGGATTCTCCTTCTGTAATGTCCCTTTTTAAGAAATTTGATTAAATGACCAATTTTTCACCCTTTTCCCAATTTCGACCTTTGACTAATTTTGATGTCTAGGTCTCCAAATTGGTCCAAATGCTCCAAAATATTCACAGAAGGTATCTGACTGATATTAAGTTTTGAATATAATGTCCAGGGAATCTTTATGACCCTCTAAAGGATTCTACAAACTTGTTTAAGATTCTGGCTTAGGTAGGAGTTTTGACTAGTAATTTGGGGTTCTAATTCCCCCAAAATGGATACTGAAAATGGCTTCCCAAAAATGCACTCGATCCGACTCGAAATTCTGAATGGAAGAAATGGACATGTATATTAAATCAATATGAACTCATTTGCATCATAATTCAACTTTTAATGTCTGCTATAACTCCCTGAAATCACATGCCAAAAGACTAGTTTCAACCTTGTGGGAAATGATAGGAAAACTTCTCCAAATTCTATGAAACTCAACAAAATAACTCCAAATTATTATGTACAGAAAATTGAACTCATATAATACATCAATAAAATTCCATCCATCCATAAACCATCAGTAGTTTACTTATCCATTCGAATCCATCAACATTACATTGGTTCACAACAAGGTAGTGGAGAAATGGCATTGTTTCTTCATTGTTTAACATTTATACATGAAATATTTTGGGTATTTTGACCTGATATTATTCTGAAATTTAAATGCATAAATAAAATTCCATTCATCCATAAACCATCAGTATTTTACTTATCCATTTGAATCCATCAACATTACATTGGTTCACAACAAGATAGTGGGGAAATGGCACTATTTCTTCATTGATTAACATTTTTACATCAAATATTTCAGTATTTCAACCTGAGAGTATTTTGAAATTGAAATAAAGATAATTTACATTAGAACATAAAATAACGGGGCATTATAAGCTTCCCCAAAGAGATAAATAGCTCACCCAAAGCGCAATCCCTCTATGATCAAGAATATGCAATAAAAACTGGAAATGGTTGAGAGAAAGTGCCGCAATAGAAGGAACCAAGGGCTGAACTATATCTTACACATGAAAATGAAAATCCATTAAATCTCCATGAAATACCTGAGTGGCCTCTCCAAACACCAACTTGGATGGGAATCTTTCACCCTCGAAATTGGCTAAGGCAAGAAAACTAGTCATCCACTACCTCTCACAATTCACAAATGACAATTTCTCAAATGAACAAAATCCCTTCTCTTGGTTGATTCTTGTATTTTATAAAAATCCTTATCCTTCTAAGTTTACCAATCAATCCAAAAAATCAATCCAATTCGAATTTGGGTGTGGTCTCAAGATTTTCCATGTGTCCTCCCTTTCCTAGCCTTCCATCTTCCCCCAATTTGAGTAGGAACCCATTGAGCTTACCCAACTCACATGAGAGCCCTCTTGGATTCTCTATTTCGACCTGACATGTCAGATATGTCATATTTCATCCTTTAGATCTGATTTTTGTCATAGGTGTCATAGCATTTTCATCATTGTTGTCATAGAACTAGGGAATCTAATCCAAGTGTCTCACTAGCTCCGAAATGACTCTTCCTCTTCCTTGGGAGTTACTATTCCACTCCAATTCGACCTGAATTGATTCATTCCAAGTATATTGACCTTCCAACTCATCCAAAGACCCTTGGTCTTCTTATGGATTCGAAATGACAAGAGGAGGATGCCATGCGGCATAGAAAATCTAGCTTGTGTGGGTCCCACATTCTCCATGTATCTTCATGATCGATTGCCACTTTGATTTTCCCTTGTATTTATTTATTTAGCTCCATTATTAAATATTTATTCCATTCTAATGTCTGAACATCATTTATTGTCCCCCTTATTCCAAATCCCAAAGCTTCCACCCCCAACGTAGGAAACTAGTAATTATCCTCCTTGGCAATTATTTGACCCTTAGCATCAATTTGACAAACTCTCATGAATATGGAAAACGTGATTAGGCCATTGTGAGTCAATGTAGAAATTGGTACATGACAAATCCTCCCTTCCCAATATTGCTTGTCCTCAAGCAATTTCTAACATGGGTGTTGAAGAACCTGCTTTCTGTATGATTCTTTGAAGTTTTCATTGAGTTGCCCAACTTTGAGTCTTTGAGATTCCATGACGATTTTAGAGAGGAACCACCATGATTGCTGCTGCACTACTCTGATTAAAATCAAATTATTAAGTGAGTAATCCATCTCTCATACTGCTTGTTTCCCAAAAAAAATTGAAATCAATGGGACTAAAAACTATCCCAGGGTCCCATTGCTTGTATTGCACTCCAACAATTAAGAGTGCTCTCCAACCCATACCATTAGGAAAGAGAATTATGGGATCCCACTTTCTTGTATGCATCCTTCCAAAAATCATGAGTACATAATATATATCCTCAAAGTACATAACAACATGGTAAAAATGTACATCAAGGAGGTGCTTCATCAAAAAATCATGGAAATGCTTATACCTCCAAGTAAGTAGACCACCATTTGTCAAGTGCATAAAAGCTTCAAGTGACCAATAAAATATTCTCCAATGACATAGGTGAGTATCCCATGTCCTATAATGCTGCTCCAAAAGTAGGTGATATGCATCAAAATATTCAGCCATGTATTCTTTCATCCAAGAAGTGAATGAAGAATCTCCACTAAAATCTGAACCAAATAATGAGCAAGAGAAACAAGGAGACTTCAAATGACTCAAAGAAGTCTCACCCATACATCCATGAATGAGAGAATCATAAAGATATAACAAAGTATGTGTCTGGCAACAAAAATGTTTTACAACCATTAAAAAGAACCTTTTCACCCATACTTCATTGAGACTAATGCTGCTAAACATGGAATTGTAAGATTTAGTAAAATGAACTAACTCACCCAAATGATCAAAAAGTGCAGAAGTTTCATCATGGGAAGGATCCATATGGCTAGTATCATGCAGCTCATTCAAAAGTGTGAAACATTTGTCATAGATTGATTCCAATGTAGATGAATCATGCTCTTCTTTAAAAATTGCATAACCTTCATCAAGAGACAATTCAAGTTCCTCTTACACTAAATCAAGTGTTTGTATCTCTTCAAGTTCATCTTCAAACACATGAAGAACATTCAAATTTATACATTTCTCATGATCCACCATGTCATGAGAATCCTCCAAACAATCTACCATTTGACAATGTGAAACATAGGAGAAAAAACAAGTATCTTGCAACTTTTCAAGAAGTTGTTCATTTTGAATTGTGGGATTATGATTATCCTCGTTATTCTTCAAGTATGCATCATGTAAAAATTCATTAAGCTCAACCAAATTGTTTCTATAAAAAATCAAAGACAATAAATTACCTTCAATGTTGCACGTCTTCAAAGAAGGATGGGTCCTCCAATGAAGAATTTTTCCAACAAGAATTTGACACCAATGCTTTAGTGTCATGTAATATTATAAGGGCCTCTTGGATATTCTTTTCATTTATCTTTAAGGACCCTTCAAGAAAATGAGGCTCTTGCAAATGGATTTCCTCATCTTCTTCCTTCTTGCTTGGACCGACTTCATGAAGCTCCAGTGGTGATGGGGAAGTTGATCTTGTTTCTTCTTCAACTGCTACAAGGTATTCATTTTCATATTTATTAGAAATTTGGCTTGCAGCAACATTTTGAAATATGATTTCTATGTCACCAACATAGAGTTGTGAGCACCCATCAGCAGGTACTCCTTCATAGTTCAAGCATCCATGAGTAGATGCTCTTTGTTTCATTTCCAAGGTATAATGTGTCTCGAAATGATCTTCAGTATTTTCAATAGAAACTTCTTCATACTCATTTGATGTCTCTTCATCTTTTTTAGAGTCACTTGGGAGTGATTTTTTATCCTCTTCATGTACTACTTCTTCTACTTCACCTATTTCAGAACTAGGTGTTTCATGGGTCTCCTCCTTTTGCTCCTTCAAGCAAACTGATGCATTTTTTCCCTTGGTTTTCTTAAGATAAATAAATTTTATCCAAATTTGGATCACCAACAATTCGAATCCTTTGATAATATATGTTCCAATTTTCATGTCTTCAACGATATGTTCCATGATTTTTATATGCTCCTCGCCATCATATGTGGTTCCCTTTTCATCCCTAGTCATAGTTTCCTCTTCAACAAAAGCACTTTTGGGTTTCAATATCTAATGGTGGTCCCTGAATTATTTTACTCATAAATATCATACCATATCAGGTTCAAATATCATGCTCTGATACCACTGTAATGTCCCTTTTTTAAGAAAATTTATTAAATGACCAATTTTTCACTTTTTCCCCGATTTCAACCTTTGACTACTTTTGATGTCTAGGTCTCCAAATTGGTCCAAATGATCCCAAATTTTCATAGAAGGTATATGACTGATATTAAGGTTTGAATATTATGTTCATGGAAGCTTTATTACCCTCTAAATGCTTCTTCAAACTTGTTTAAGATTCTGGTTGAGGTAGAACTTTTGACTGGTAATTTAAGGTTCTAATTCGCCCACAATGGATACCGAAAATGGCTTCCCAAATGCACTCAAGCCAACTAAAAATTCTGAATGGAAGAAGGGGAAATGTAAAGGAAATCAATATTAACTCATATGCTTCACAATTCAACTTTTAATGTCTTCTATAACTCCCTTAAATCAGATGCCAAAATACTAGTTTCAACCTTGGAGGAAATGATAGTCAAACTTCTCCAAATGCTATGAAACTGAACAAAATAACTCCAAATTCTTATGTACAGAACATTGAACTAATTTAATACATCAATAACATTCCATCCATATATAAACCATTATTAGTTTACTTATGCATTCGAATCCATCAACATTACATTGGTTCACAACAAGGTAGTGGGGAAATGGCATTGTTTCTTCATTGTTTAACATTTATACATGAAATATTTTGGGAATTTAGAACTAAGATTATTCTGAAATTTAAATACATAAATAATATTCCATTAATCCATAAACCATAAGTATTTTAATTATCTATTCAAATCCATCAACATTACATTGGTTCACAACAAGATAGTAGGGAAATGGCACTATTTCTTCATTGATTAACATTTTTACATGAAATATTTCAGTATTTAGACCTGAGAGTCTTATGAAATTGAAATAAAGAGAATTGAAATCATAACATAAAATAATGGATCATTATAATCTTACTCAAATATATCAATAGCTCACCCAAAGCGCAATAGCTCACCCAAAGCGCAATCCCTCCATGAGAAAGAATATGCAATAAAAGCTGGAAATGGTTGAGAGAAAGTGTTGCATTAGAAGGAACCACAAGCTTCCCTGTAGCTTACACCTGAAAATAAAACTCCATTAAATCTCCATGAAATACCCAATTTTCCTTTCCAAACACCAACTTTTATGGGAATCTTTCACCCTTGAAATTAGCTAAGGCAAGAAAACTAGTCATCCACTGGTTCTCACAATTCACAAATGACAATTTCTCAAATGAACAAAAGCCCTTCTCTTGGTTTATTCCTATATTTTATAAACATCCTTAACCTTTTAAGGTTATCAATCCATCCAAAACCTCAATCCAATTCTAATTTGGGTGTGGGCTCAAGATTTTCCATGTGTCCTCCCTTTCCTAGCCTTCCATCTTCCCCCATATTGAGTAGGAACCCATTTAGCTTCCCCAACTCACATGAGTTCCCTCTTGGATGCTCTATTTCAACCTGAAATGTTAGATATGTCATAATTCAGCCTTCATATATTATTTTTGTCATAGGTGTCGTAGCATATTCATCATTGTTGTCATAGAGCTAGGGAATCTAATCCGAGTGTCTCACTAGCTCCAAAATGCCTCTTCCTCTTCCATGGGAGTTACTCTTCCACTCCAATTCGAACTGAATTTATTCATGCCAATTATATTGAACTTCCAACTCATCCAAAGATCCTTGGAATTTTTTATGGATTCGAAATGACAAGAGGAAGATGCCATGTGGCATAGAGATTCTAGCTTGTGTGGGTCCCACATTCTCCATGTGTCTTCATGATAGATTGCCACTTTTATTTTCCCTTGTATTTATTTATTTAGCTCCATTATTAAATATTTATTCCATTCTAATTTATTTACATCATTTATTTTCCCCCTTATTCCAAATCCCAAAGCTTCCACCCCCAACCTAGGAAACTAGTAATTTTCCTCCTTGGCAATTATTTGACCCTTAGCATCAATTTGACAAACTCTCATGAATATGGAAAATGTGATTAGGCCATTGTGACCCAATGCAAAATTTGGGACATGCCACCTTCCTATTCCCACCCTATTTATTATTTCTTCCCTTTCTTCTATTTCTTCTATGTTGTTAGTTACCCTTCTGATCTGACAAACGCATTGAAATCACATCCACCAACTAGGTGGGAGTGGACGAGGTCGTGGCATGTATGGTCACAAACTAGTTAATAAACAAGTCTCTCATTTGAAGTGTTATGTGGTATACAAACTTGGTACTTGGGGAGCCAACAATACCATCAGCATGTGGCCCTGGTTTAAACTTAGGATCAAAGTTCGATCATGGCGCGTTAGGGATAATGTCATATAAAATCACAGACTGAATGTTATCGCTCGGATTTTATCTTTGGTTGTAGGAGGATAATTTCAAGGTAACCACAAAACCAATATTTTTTATTGCTTCTTTCCTGATAAAGAGGGATCTCTCAATAAATAAACACAAAGTCCATAAATATCTTTAAAGAAACAATTTTAAGGATTGTATGGTTGAAACAAGTGGCTAACATTGGGCATGGAGTCGAAAATCACAAGTCAAATGATAATGATTTGCAAAACAATTTATTCATAGAGGTAGGATAATCACTCTTTTACAATCACTTCATTGACCGTCCGGTGGTAAAGAAGAATAAGAAATAGTCCATTAACATGGGCATCAAAAAGATGAATCCAGTGTTAACTTTAGAGGAAAAAATGTGTGGATGCTTGAAATCAAAGAACCAGAGCATAAATTCATAAATTCTGATTTAATGTACACACAAGCATGAAAGATAACAAAATGAATACGAGAATAAGAAATGCATTCACAATAAGGAAACAAAATACAGACTGTAATAAGAATAACATGGGAATCTCCAACAAAACTTGCTTGGCTATGCAATTTTATCGACTTGGAAACTCTATTACAAAAAATGTATTTTTTCTCAAGGGTTTCAACCCTCATTAGATTTCAAAATGGTTCCTAAAGACATCAAGATTGCTCCTTGATATGATAACTACCTATATCCTAAAAATAGCCGATTGTAACTGCCTTATTTACATCTGTCAATTAACTCATAACAAACTAATTTCCTTGACTACTTGGAAATTTGTTGACTTATTCAAAATATGCTTGTCTTCAAAATAGCTCGAGACTTGAGATTAATTTCTTCACTAATGTAACTTGTATTACATCTTGCCAAATTTTTGGATAGTCTTCCATTGGTCTCTAGATCATGGTAGCTCTATACTTTCCATCTCCTTTGCTAGTGCTCTTAACTCCACATGGTCCACATAAGAAATAGGTGGCATCTTAGCACCAATTGTTTGGAATGCATTTACTAGCTCAAAATCTATTGTTAGCTTGTCAACTATAACCTTCCCAGACAAGGACCGAGTCATGTCTTAAAATTTTAGGTGATCTAATTTGGATTTAACCAGCAATGCTTGATACTCATATTGAGAAATAAGTCTGCCATCTTCTTCCCAAAAGAAGGCAATCCCCTTTGAAACAGTGATATAAATTATCCTTTAAATTTTTTGACCTGGTGTAACATCATATCAATTTTTGCTTGAATAGTTTCAATGTGCTGGTGCTTTCCTACAACCTTTTTGGCCCAAGTGATTACTGCAATTTTGTCCTTGATTCCCATTGTTCTTAATTCCTCTTCAGACAAAGTGTTGAGGAAATTTATTGTGTTTCTGGTTGTGTCTACTGGTTCTATGTTCAAAGTTTCCCTCACAGCTGTACAACTTTGTTTGGACGCATTAATCACCATCTCCTTATCCTAATCATAATTCAAATATAGTATGATCTTGGTAGCCTATGAAATTATCATATCCCAAAGGAGATGCCCGGATCCCTGCACTGGTAACTGTCATGATAACTGCTTCACCAACTTTTCATGTCCAACAACTATTTATTTTTATTTTCCAATAGCTTCCTCTCTTCCTCTTTCTTTTTGACTGCATCAGCTAAGTTCTTATTTTCACTCTTTAAACCAATTATATCTTTATCTCTTAGGCTAACCTTTGACTTAGCCTATACAATGGCTTCAATATTTGTTTCAGTACTTGGTTGTGATGTTGGTATTACTTCTCTTTCATTTTTATCCTCTTTTTCCCTCTCCAAAATCAATTGGTTCTCATTTAAAAAGTCATTTTTTGTAGTAAGGAAACATGTTTCGTTTTCCCATTGTTTTTTCTCTCCGATAAGCTTTAATAGTTTTTCTTTGGAATCATTTAATTCCTGAGACAATAATTCTTTTTCTTTTCCCAACTCTGTTAATTCAGAGGCTTGAATTAATTGGGTTGCTGTAATTTTCAATTTCTTCTTAAGCAACTAGATAGTGCTTTCCTTTTCATCCAATTTTTTTTGTGTTACTTTCCCTTTATCAACCTCACTATCCATAATCAACATATCTCCTTGAATCTTTTTAATCTATTGTTGATGTACTTTTTTTCTCTTAGTTGATTTTCTATCTTGGACAATGTGGATTGCAACTTTGACAAATTCAGAGTAGCTTTCATTAAGTCGGTATATATGAATTCCCCAGTTTTTTTTATGTAGATGGATCATATCAGGTATTGGGATGTCTTTCAAGTTCAATCTCATCTCAACATTTCTATTCCTGGTAACCACTGCTAGATTCAAGGTATTTCTTGCATGATATTTAACAGTAACTAATGAAACCTCCTTGTTTGAAATATTCTTGACCGCTGAGTACAACTTTAAAGATTCTTTTGAATAAATATCATTATCTTGCTTATATTTATCGTACAATTCATTTCTAGATTTGAACATGTCATTGGATGCTTCCTGTAATTCTGAAAAATCATATTCTTGGATTTCAAAGGCTGGGACTCTAACCTTTTCCTTCTTTTTCTTACTTTGAGACTCAACTATTTCTCCCTCTGATTCATTTTTTTCCTTTTAGGTGCCTCTAAGTCTTGATCTTCAATCTCCACAACTTTTGAATGAGTCCTTTTGCTAGTTATCTCCATATTACTTGGAGTTGGAATTATCATTGTAGTTGATTTCACTATGGTTGATGGATTCACTTGTAAAGTTTATGTATCCTCCATCTCTGACTAATAACCCATCCAATTATTCTTTTCACATAATCCCTCCACCATATGATGTTCAAATTCTTTGTTCTTATTTAACTACCTTATCTGAGAAATAATGTGATGTGGGTCATAATTCACTAGAGTGGCCTTTCTAACATTCATTTCTTGCAAAAGACCTTTAACAACAGGGAGTGCAACCTTATTTTTTATGATAAATGGTCCAATTTTCCAGGGAAATTTAATCTTAGAAGCTTTCCTAAAATTTATAAAATGCTTATTTTCCACAATTAACTTATATCTAATGAACTCCAAAGCAAAAATTCTAGGTGTTAAGAATGCTGGTAAGATATACAGCTCATGGCTAAAAACCATAAACCCTTATTATAGTGTGTTCCTTTAATAAAAACCAGCCTCTCATCCTTCTTTCCGAGGAAAAATGCAATACTTCCTCCATCTCTGGCACAACTTTAGGAAGCTTATTCTAAAACATTACTCTTTAAATATCTGACATTATAAGGTTCATATAATTGAAAATATTATTATTGATTTATGCAGTAAGCACCGTCTCCGGAAACTGTACATTTTCCTCATTGAATAATAAAAACATCCTAACCAAATAGGACTGGAATCTAAAATGACTGGTTGTGTTGACAAGGTAACTGATGTGACTGTGACTCAACCAAGAATTCATCATATTTAAGACAAGGTAACTTATGGGACTCTGAATCTAGTTGACTCATGCTCATTTTAAATAGAAAACTTGGTAACAATTATGGGATAAATTTATCTGCATCCAAACCTAAAAACTAACTTAACATGGAAATGACTAGTTGGGATTCTTCATTAAACAAACTGGTATCGAGGGAAAAAGGTTGATTTGTAGGGGACACATCAGTTTTAAAACATTTAGAGAAAAATATTTGTTTCTCTTCAATGAGTGTAAGTCTAAATTGTTGAATTAGGTATTCTTCAACAAATTCTTCCTCGTTCAAGGTGAATGGTGGAGGGACTTTCAGGGAATATTTGATAACAAGGAAATTTATAGGGAAAAGTATGTAGTCTTAGCGTCATCCATTATCACTCTTTCAAAGGAAGAATAATTTGACATGCACCAAGCAACGAAGTTGGGGACGTTCAGGGATTGGTTAGGGAAGAAATGGTGGAACTGAGACTAATAGACACCATGTAGTTATGTTACTTGGTATTTAAAGGCATGTAACTTTGATTTTAGCTTATGGAATGGACCAAAATATAGAATAGTATCAAAAACATCACCATCCCTATCTTCAAATATTTCCTCCAGTTTCTGAAATTCTAGGGCATGTGCTTCAACTTCCCCTCTGCTCTCCATTTGAAATAACAATTATCGGGTTTATAAGTTTCCTATCTAGATTAATTATGGTTGGAAAGGTATTTTCCCAAGTTTTCTTTGTACACGCAGAGACACATTCTTTCTCCAATGCACAAAAGACAAATACCCCGAACACGTGCCCCTTTTCTTTATAATATTCTCACATTGGTGGTTTCGGGATCGAGAGGAGTGGTTTTCTCCTACCACTTTTCTCCTAGTGGAATACTTATCTTACCTTGATATGATTATCCCTCCATCGCAATCTGTTGATTAAATTAGTGCTTTAACCATTACCTTTCCATTGTGTTGATCGCATATCTCTCCTTTTAGTGCGCAACTTTCCCCAATAGATTGTACACCTGCCTTCGATTTTCCTTACCCCTTTATTTCCACCATAGATCTAGGTTGGTTGTTAGGATTTCTGTCGATCATCAACTTGATCTTTCACCTTGCTGCTTTTACTAGTGGATCCCATGCTCACCGTTGATCTCTCCACTTGAAAGATATTAACCGTCAAACTTATTCAACATATACCATGAGCGTGTTTTCACTCCTTTAGCCACCTTTAAAATTTTATCTCATGGTCACATTAACAAAGATCCAAAATTTTAAGCCTCTTACTATGACTTAATTCCCTCTTCTCACATGTAATCCAAAACAGTGCTAACAATTGGCTCCAATTAGGGATTTTGTCCTCCCTGTGAGGCAACAAATAACCCGCAGACCAGTGCTAATGCCATTCTCTATACAAATTATTGCTTCAAAAATAAAATGGCAACTCCACTCTCTTTTTCTTTTTCAATAAATAAAGCAAAGAAAAATGACAAACCTCAAGGTCTTAGGGCCTTCTCTTCGGGCTTCAAATCCTTTAACCTACCATCTGCACTCATCTTCCAATCAAATAAAATATATGCAACTAATGTAAAAGTGCCTCCATATTCATGACAAATAATGTTTCAGAAATATCCCATTAATATGGCCTCCTTTTAGTTGAACCCCATTTTGATTTTGCAAAATAAAAGAGTTATCTCCCCTGTATGCAGTGATGATATACAGACCTTTCCATAAATGATCAAATTTACCATGTTTGTCCTCCTTTCTTGCATCCCACTTCAAAACCAAATCATTAACCTGGAACTACTCTTATTTTACCTTCCTGTCAAAATTCATTTCATCTTTTCCTGATGGAGCTGTACCTTATCATATGCTTTCTTTCTCAACTCATTTAGCTCAATTATTTGATTTATTCTCCTCTGCATATTATTTGGTTTTTCATCCTTCTCTTGCAATAACTTCATCACTGGTAAACCCAAGGATATTGAAAAAATCACTTATGCTCCATATACCAACTGAAAAGGTGACATACCAATAGCTCTTTTAGTACTTATCGTATTTTCCCATAAAGCATATTTCAGCTTGGTGTGCCATGCTCTTTTATTTTCTTCCTGGAGTTTCTTTATTATCCTTACCGATATTTTGTTTGATGATTCAACAAGACCATTACCTTGAGGGTAGTATGATGTAGAATGATTTAGACTGATGTAGTACTTGTGGCAAAAATTGATCATTTTCTTTTATTTAAGATCATGTACATGTCACAAGTCTTCTAGGACATCCAAATCTTGAAAAAATATTATTCTCTAGGAAATCAATAATAACATCATTTGTGGCCCTTATAGTTGGTATTGCTTCAATCCATTTAGTGAAATAATAAGTAGCAGTTAGGATCCATTTATGTTGACCAGAAGAAATGGGTTGGACCAAAAGGATCCATTTATTTCTCCAATGAAAACTAAGCCCCATTGTTGAAATGGTGCTTCTACTAAAATTGGATTAAGAGGTAAATGCATTAACTTTCTCTTACCATCAAAAATTTGACACTCATGGCAAGTTGTAACATCCTTATACACATCAGAAAACATTGTGGGCTAATAGAAACTTACTGTCAATATTTTTTTAGGATTCACCTTCCATGAATGATGTCCTCTACATACCCCTTGATGAAATTTATTCATAGTCTATTGAGTTTCATTCTCCAGTAAAAAATTTAAAAAAATACCTCCTAGGTCCTTCCAATACAAGTACTAGTTCAGAACGAAAAAATCGAATGCTTTTAACTTTACAAACCTAGCTATGGTTTTTCTCAATTCTGGAGGTTCTTGCAAATTTTGCAAAACATGTACAGTGTCACTGTACCAAGGAGACAAAGTGACGTCTTTGATTACCTAAAATCCTAGTTCCAACCCACTTGAAACATTAGACAAGAATTCAATTGCAAGGATTCACAATTAGAATATGTCATCAACTTGGCCAATCCATGTCCTTTCACCAATTTGGTAGGATTGATCTCCAAATCATATTCCAACAAAACTGTGATCCATTTTTCTCTTTTCCCTTATGGATCAGGCTGAGTAAGAATATTCTTCACAACATTGTTAGGGACATAAGAAATGATATGAGAATGCATAATATAAACCCTAAAATCTTTCAAAGATTTAATCAATGCATAAGCTTGTTTTTCCATTATATCGTACTTCAATTCCGCATCTCTCAATATCTTGTTAAAAATGCAATTGGTTTCTCTGCATTCTATTGGTTTTTTTTTCTGTAACAACACTCAAGTTATAGTATGATCATAAGCAAAAGAGAAAACAATAAAATCCTTTGAAAAATCAGGACCGACTAATACTAGAGCTTTTGTCATTGCTTTTTTAATACCAGTGAAATATTTTTTAGCTTCAATGGTCCATTTGATGTCAGAATCCTTTCTCAGCATATTAGTGACACTCATCAAAATTTATGCAAAACTAGAAATGAATCTTCTCAAAAATTTAACTTGACCAATGAATTATTGAATTTCTTTTTTATTCCTTGGTAATTCAACTTTCAAAATGGATTTCACCCTGTTGGGATCATTTTTTATTCCATCCTTTGAAATTATATGGCCCAAAAGCTTCCCTTCCTTCATAGAAAAATTAGATTTTATGGGATTTAAGGAAATACCGAATTTTATGCACTTTAAAAATACCTGTTCCAAATGTTTCATATGGTCCCTGTCATATTTTGAAAAGATTGTTATATCATCCGTTTACACCACAACAAATTTATCCTTCTCCCAAATGTGATGTCCATTTCTCTTTGAAAAGTATCCCATGCATTCATAATCCCAAGTGGAAGCTTGGCATACATAAAGGTTCCCCATGGTGTAGTGAACGTTGTTTTTTCCTAATCTTCAGGATGAACCTTTATTTGATTATACCCTGAGAACCCATCCATTATAGAAATTATTTTGCACCAACAACTTTTTGCAATACATGGTCCATCTTATGCAAGGGGTAATTAATCCTTTAAAGATACTTTATTGAGATTCCTAAAGTCCACACACAGTATTATTTCCCCATTCCTTTTTCCTAACAAGTACTAAATTACCTACCCATTTTGAAAATGTAAGAGTAACTATGATCTTGGCATTGAATAGTTTCTTTATCTCTTTCTCAATTAAAGGAAGCAACATAGGATTGCTCCTTCTGAGTTTCTGTCTGAAAGGTTTTTCTCCTAGTTTTACTAGAATTGTATGATGTATAATAGAAGTATCATACTCTTTTAGATATTCATAACTCCAGCCAAATAAATCAACATATTTCTTCAACAGCTTAATATATTTTTCATTCCCATCTACAGGCAAACTTTTTGAAAGTTTTATTACTTTAGGATCATCCTTCGTTCCAATATTTTGATCTTGAATATCATCCTCATTAGGCTCTATGTTACGGTTTTGGCTACATCATTCTGATAAAAAAAATCTCTAAAGGTATAAGGAATTTGGGGGTAAAATTACTCTTGATATGAATAATATGCTTACCTCCAATCATATATTTCATTTTTTTTTCCTTCATCTACTTCTGCAAACTCTTAATCTTCTTGAGCAATCTCCAAATTCCAATTTTCTATGTCGAGGACTGTAGTGGAAAATCCATCTGACATCTCAAGGAATCTCTTTATCAATAAATTGTCTTCAAAAACTTTCCAATACTTAGAGTTGTCAAGGATGGAAGGTCTATTTACAACTTCAATTTTATACTTTTTATTTGAATAGATGGGAATCTTGAAGTTTCAAGCAATAGTGGCCAAAGAATCAGATATGTTGTTTTGTATTCCGGGAATTACCGTCACCCTATATTCACTGAAAAAAATTCCAAGCATATCCCAAACCTGAATTTTGTAAGCTCTCAATCTGGGATGCTTGGTCTAGTAACTTCCATTCACTTAATTTATAACCAATTATGCGTCCCCATAAACATCTATTCTTTTTTCTTTTAATTCCTTTAAGGCATTTAATCCTAACAACAAGGCTTCGTACTCCGCTACATTATGTGTACATTCAAATGTCAATTTAAAAGAATAAACCTTAAAATATATGTCTGGAGAAATAATCCAAACACCTGCACTAGCTCCTTCCTTACTTGTTGATCCTTACTTAAAATATATGTCTGGAGAAATAATCCAAACACCTGCACTAGCCCCTTCCCTCTATTTTTGTTCCAAGGCCTCCTGTCTTTTAGAAAATTCTTTATCTTCTTCTGTTCAGTTACTATTGGTTGATTTCTTCAATGGGAAAGTTTTCTTCAGTATGAAAATCATTGTAAAAAATTGAAGACCCCAAATCAGTATCAACAACATATATAGAATTATTATCAGGCCTCTCTTGACTACTTACCACATATGCCAATCTCTTTTCTCTGTATAATCTTCCATGCTCTCCAAACAATGGAAACGTTGCATAAGACACATCCATGTGTAAGGTACCTTTGATCTTTGAATCCCAAGACTTAGATAACAACATACCAAACTTAGGAGGAATGTTAACCACCACCACATCCATGATAATACTCTAAGCGGGAATATGTGCAAGAGTAACTACCAAGTCCTTGATCAGCCCCAAACACTTAACCTTTCTAGAATCAAAAGAGAATAAATCTTTGTAGGGTCTTGTGATTTCTAATCCTAGAATTTCAACTACCACTCTTGGCATTAGGTTATGTGAGGCACCAGAATCCAACATGGCATTATGTAAAATCATATCATGAACATTTAGACTGACATAGAAAGGAGGAACATATTCTTCATTAGTATCTTCTATTCTAGTATCAAGAACTATTGTTGGGGCATCATCTATCAAGATGACATTCTCCCTTAATTCTAACCATTCTAGTGATATTTTCTCTATATTCATTGTTCTTTAACAACTCATTGAAAGGGATGGAAATTTTTATTTTGGATATTTCATTCTGCAAACTAAAGGAGGAGACTTTTCTATCACTTTCTATATGTATTTCTTTTTTGTTTTATTTTGATAGATATTTTTTGTTTTCTAGAATTTTTTATACAATGTTCTCTTTTGTCTTTATTTTTGTTTTTTTTTTGTTTTGTTGGCTACTAGAAGGCTGATTTGTTGGGAGCCTCTCTTTATTTACAATTACATTTATACTTCTCATATTCAAACTTCTCTTAAGATCATTCACAACATTTATATATCCTCTTTGGTATTGCTCTGTCTCTAGCTCAAAGGTATTGCAGTCATCTTCCTGAGAAAACAAATTATGCTCTTCTTCTGTGAGGTAGATTTCAGAATCCATATCATCAAAATGGTGTATATGATTATCCATGGGATCATTCTCCTCTTCTTCTTCATTTACAAATTTCTTTGGAAAAGGTGGTCTTATTTGTTGGTCCCAGCATTTCTTGGATTTCTTTGCTCTCTCTATCTAATATGAGGGGGAGGAGGTCTCCTGAAGTTAGGATTTTTTATTTGTGGTTCTAGATGATCTCTATTTGGAGGCCTATTATCTAGAGCTAATATATCCATAAACCTCTCCATGGTTTTCATCATTATGTCAAATTTTGCATACATGGAAGAAGAAGTGGAAGGGTGATTTTCTTCTCTGATCATTCTCCTATCTACCTCCACTCTTTGTTTCATTTTTTTCAGAATCCATTAAGTTAGCTTCTACTTAGATGCATCCTTAAACATAGTAGGTAAATTGGCGTATTTTCTCTGCGTTAACAATAGAGAAAAATCAATGTCAAATGCATCAACATAATGCAATTTTGCAGCTCCTACAAGGGGTTTGATGTCAGCAGGGATTGAGTTGTACACCCTCATAAGCCTACATGAAAATTCATGCACATACTCAAAATTTCCTTTCTTCATATTATTGTACTGGGATAAGACTTGCAGAGGATTCTTCTTATCTTCCCACATATCCAGAAAAAGGGTTTGAAAAGCTTCAAAATTGTTGAAATATTGTAACTTCGAAGGATATTCTAAATTTATTTTACTGATGTACCCCAAGGGAGATGTCATTATTCCTCCGTCGGGATGTTATTATTGTAATTGGTCATCATAGAGTCACGAGGTAAAGCCTCCATTGTAAGTTGGGCCAATATTACCCCAATGAATATAATATAATGTTGTTTTGAGTCTTCCTAGGTGAAGTTGAACCAGTCAGTTTAGTGGGGTCGACTTGTTAGGGTAAAAGTCAAGTGACTTAAAGTGTATAAATAGAGGAGTTGTGCTCCTCATTATAACACAGACTCACTCACTTGTGTAGTACATAGGAGAGAGAGAGATAGAGAGAGAGAGAGAGAGAGAGAGAGAGAGAGAGAGAGAGCAGCAAGGAGGAGAATACTTGTTTTGGGGTTTTATCTTATACATCTTATACATAAGAATTTTTTATGGGTTTTCTTCCCCTTGAGGAATTCGCAGGATAAATACTGTGTCTATCTTGTGATTGTGTTTCTTTCAGTGATTCTGCATATGCTACTATTGTGAATTTGGATTAAACACTAATGATATCTAGCTTAGCATATGAAATATTAACATGGTATTAGAGCTATTCTGAATAGAACAACTTTCACAAGGTGAAACTCTCTCTCCCCTCCCTTTGGAAGAAATTAGGGTTTCTGCAAAGTTTGGAATTAGAAGATCTACTTGCATAGAAATTTGTGCCTCCCTAGAGCGCATATATTGATCCCAAGATCAAATTTTTTGGGTGGTTAAATCTTTGGGACATCCAAACCCTAGTTTGTCCTTGAACCAAAAACTACAGAAAACTAGAACCATAAATTCTGTAGAAGTTGCAACCTCGCAAGCAAGTTTTTAAGGGTAAATATTTTGGATCTCCAAAAATCAAGTGGACCAACCAATTCACCTCAGTTGAGCGCATCTCCTGGCAAGGTCAGCTTTTCATTTTGAGAAGTTTCAATTTTTAGTGACCTCCTAGATAGGATGGCCCCAAGAACTAAGCTTGACGACAACCTGGAAGGCATAGAAAACTTCCTAGCATGGAAGTATAGGATTGATCTCATTCTTAATGAGAATGGTCTTGAGAAGTACATCAAGGATGAAGTTGTAGAACCAAAGAAGATGAAGCTAAGGAGAAGCATGAGCAAGACCTAATCAAGGCAATGAATATCATGGTTGATTCTATCAAAGATCGCTTGATCCCTAAAGTGTCATATAAGAAGACACCAAAGAAAATAGTATGATGCATTTTCCAGAATGTATGAGGGAAGGAACATCAACAAAAATATGAATTTGAGAGAACAACTAAAGGGTACCAAGATGAGAAAAGGAGAATCAATTCAATATTTCTTCACAAGGGTCTCCCAGTTCAGGGAACAACTAAGTGTTATTGGAGACACACTTTATGAGGATGAACTAGTTATGTTTGCTCTCAATGGTCTCACTAGACCTTGGTACTCATCCATACAAACTCCGTGTGTCAGAAAAGAAAGTATGAATCTTGACATTATATGGGAAGATTGCATTCAAGAAGAAGCTAGAGTAACTAACATAGAAGCTCTACTTAGAGAAGATGATCAAGCTCTATCCATCCATACTAAAGGAAGAAAACAATCAAACTTCAAGAAAGGTAGTCATCAACATTCAAAGAAGAAGTTTGAAAAGAAAAGAGTAAACAATCAGAAGAAATATTACTCAAACTATCATTCCTATAACTGTCATAATATAGCCCACCTTGCCAGAGAGTGTCCATCAAAGAATAACAACAACAAAATAAATCATGCTCATCTAGTTGAATATGAGGATTTGGAAGAAGAAGAAATACCTCAAAAGATACTAACAAAAGAAGAAGATGTACTATTCTCTGCACTCTCTGGTTCTGTAACACCTGGAGAAGATACATGGCTTATTAATAGTGGTGCTTCAAAGCACATGACATGGAAGGAGCAAGCTCTCTCAATACTTGAAGAAAAGAGTTCTCCTCAGAAAGTATCATTAGGAGATTACTATCAATATCCCATCAAAGGTATTGGTGAATCATTCTATAAGATTGAATTTGGGACTTCCATGAAGATGAAGAAAGTACTATATGTACCAGGTTTGAAAAAGAACCTACTTTCCATCTCAACACTAGATAAGAAAGGATATAGAGTTGCTTTCATATATGGATAAGTACTTATGTGGGCCAAAGGAAAGACACTTGAAGATGTTGTGGTCATTGGGGAAGAAGGAGGAGGACTGTACAAACTCAAAGGACATCCAGAGATAACCCTTGTCCTTGAGACTACTAGATCAAGTGAACTATGGAATAAGAAGCTTGCTCACATAACCTACAAAGCACTACCCTATGTGAGCAAGGTGGTAACATGGTTACCAGATATGAATATTGATCATGAGGGAACTTGAAAAGGATTTGCAAGAGGAAATAACATCAAGAATCCCTTTCTAAAAAAAACTAAAGGTACATTGGAATTAATTCATTATTATGTATGTGGTCCTATGTCCTCCATATCGTTAAGTGGATATGAATATTATGTCACATTTATTGATGAGTATTCAAGAAATACATGGATATATTTCTTGAAGACCAAGAGTGAAGTGTTGGGGGAATTCAAGGAATTTGAATCCTTGATAGAGAACCATTTAGAAAGAAGAATCAAGACACTGATATCAAATAATGGTGGAGAATATACTTCAAAAGAATTTGAAGCATTTTGCAAGGAGTTTGGAATCAAGGGGAACTAACCACTCCCTACAATCCTCAACAGAATGGTGTTGTGGAAAGAAATAAAAGAACCATTATGGAAGTAGTGAAAACAATGATTCATGACCAAGACCTCCCCATGCACCTGTGGGTTGAAGCAATAAGGGAAGTAGTGTATGTGCATAATAGATTATCTCACATTTCTCTTGGATTTAAGACTCCTGAAGAAATGTATACAGGAAAGAAACCTGAAGTGAGCCATCTCAAGATGTTTGGTTGTCCAGTATATGTACATATTCTGAAAGAGAAGAGAACTAAGTTGGATCCTTCTGGAAAAAAAGGAATATTTGTTGGTTAGTGTGAAGTCTCTAAAGCCTCCAGGATATACATTTTGAAGCGAATAATTATTCTCTCATACAAATATATTCACCAGAAAACTTGGTAAACCAAATGAGCCATAATAATGTATAAATTGATGATATGATAGATAAGATGATTACAATGGTTGATAACCCGCCTATTAAATAAGGCTTGGGAATTGTGAATGAAAGGTCACGTCCTTTCATCTTAAGTATAATTAATTGTGTTTATTATTAATTATTTAATTATTATATTTATTTATGTTCGTTACATTTCCTTCCCCTTAAGGGAATCTTTGTCCTCAAAGATGTATTAACATCAATGTCTGATTTAATCTGCCATCTCGGGATCCTTTCCCTTTTTGTATTTGTGACATTTGAGGAGATGAGCTTATACGAGTTACGGATTCCCCAAGAGAATTGTTGCATCATATATGTTGTGGTCCATCCCAAATCTATTTTTATCGGAGCTCTGAGATCATTTTGTGGGATTTTTCGTCTCAATTGTTGCTTAGTATATCGATATTTTCGCATGTCCACATAAGTCTTCTGTGAATATTCATTTTGACCCTGTTGTTAGTCAAAATGACGATTATAATTAGGATGACTGTAAGGTGTAGGTGTTGTTTATTCTTCTTTCTTTTGGACTGCGGTGAGGACTGTCTTCACTTCCTCAATTTGATTTTTGGATGCATTTTCCTGGATTTGTGCTTCTTGGTTCTCCTGTCGATTGTTGTGATTCTAAATCTTTTCGATTCTTTCATCTTACGACTTTTTTTCAACCTCTAACTCCTTAATTTGATTCTGTAGTTCCTGATTACGATTATTCAGACACTGGTTTTCTTCTTGCTTTTCTAGTATTTTTCCTTCGAGGTCTTCACTAGAGAGTTCCCTCTTGCTACTGTTTTTCAGTTTTTTTTATTTTTGTGATCAGGGTTTTGTTATGACTTCTTAATCTGAAAATTTATTCATAATTGTTGGATATTGTTTTATCACTCTTTGCGATCTCCAGCTTGTGTTCCTTTTTAGGGTCGCTATTTTGTTGTTGCAGAACTTTTATCTGTTGTCGATACTGGTCGATCACTGATTCTTGATCTTCTAATTTATGTCGTATGTGCGTCAGTTCTTCATTTTTGTCGTTAATGATTTTGTTCAAGCGTATTATTTCTGCTTAGTAATTACTTATTTCTTTCCTTATATCTTGATTTTTTTTTCTCTGATTGAACTCACTTTCGTTTTTTACTTACTCAATTTGGGCAGACAATTCTTCTATATGATTTTTCTGGTTGGAATTTTTTTGTTCCTTGCGCTCTTTTTGCATCTTATGTAATTTAATCAATACTTTTGATTTCGTATTCAATTCTTGTAACTCTTCATTGTCTATTCAATAACGTTTTAACTTGGCTTCTAATTTCTCTATTTGTAGTCGTAAACCAGATTCCATGATCTCTTATTTCTTCCACACTAGATGATGATGGCCTTCGATTTTTTTTTAATTTGTTTTCCTTTGACTATTTCTTCAACAATAATTGGTCTTCTTTGTTAGGTTAAATAACCTTTTTTTTAACAAAAAATATCATAAAATAATTATTATTATAATAATAATAATAATTATATAATAATAATTAATTATTAAATTAATTATTATATAATAATGTTTTTATTATTATTTAATATAATAACAATTTAAAATAATATAATATATTATAATTTATTATAATATATATATTATATTATATAACAATTTTTTTTGTGTAGGTCGTGGAAATTGGAGCGCGTGGAGGAGCGGTCGCAAGGGTGGAGGAGGTGGCGAGGGATGGTAGAGGGAGCAGCGAGGAGGTGGCGGTGGGAAGGAAAGCATGAGGGGGCCGACGACAGGGGAGTTGGAGCGAGAGGAAGAAGGCACAGGGAGGAGGGGGCTGCGAGTGGAGTAGCGAAGGAGGGGGCTATGTTGGCATATGGAGGGGTGGTAGGAGGTGAAATGCATGGTGGAAGGTTGATGGGAGAGCGGCGACAAAAGGATGGGGGAGCAGGAATGTGCAGGATGGTGTGGGGATATGGAGGGTGACGACGAAAGGATGGAGCATAAAGAGTGGATGGCGTAGCAAGTGGAGGAGTGTTGGAGCAGGGTCCCGTAGCTACAGAAGAAGCTGCTAGTTTAGCGGATAGATAAGTTTTGGCGGAGAGAAGATAAGATAGAGCTACGACGCCGTAGCACGTTTCCAGCTACAGAGCAAAGCCGAAAACCATGACGGAGAAGTCAAGGAAGACGACTGTACCTGAGCGGCCGAGAAGAGAGAGCTCACCCACTGCATTGAAGGCAGCGGCGAAGACAGGAGGGCTCAGCAACTCTCATAAAGGAAAAGGAGCAACGAGGCTGAAGCATTGAAGACGAAGGACAGGAGAGCGAAGCGGTGCACAGTACCCATGATCAGCGCCGGGAAGCACGGAAGACTGCAGAGAGCTGTGGTATGACGGAAAGCAGCTACCTCAAGTACAGATATGGCCGACTGTCACTAATTAGGGTTTGGGTTACTGTTGGGACAGGCCCACAGTGTTGTAATGGCAAGACCTTCGGGCTGCCTATAAATGGATATATTTTGTATTGTAAAAGGGTTGATTGGTTGGTTCGTTCAGTTGTTAGTTGTTTGTAGATTATTAGACTGTTGTAAAAGCCTAGCTCTGGTTCTATTATTAGTGGTAGCAATCTTATTGTAACCAGTGGCCGGCTTATAGAGCATGCATGTAACAAATGAATGAATGAATGGATGTGTTAATCAGTTCACAGCAATATAGAAGGATCAACATAAGTCGAAGTCTTTGGCATGTTGTGTGTGGGTTCAATTATGCTTTGCTTAAACAGTCACTAGTCGCAATATTGAACAGCCTTGTATGTTGAGTCTTGCACGTCGACACGAGCAACGCTAAGTGCGCTAAGCCGCGGAGGTAGGATATCGCAGAGAGGTGATACCGCACTGGCAGAGAAGCTGCGGTGCGCGATACCGCAGGTTGAGGACTTAGCGTTGGGCAGGAGCTGCATGTCGCATGGTGCGCGGCGATGCGGTAAGGTTGGAGATATTGCAAGTCAGTGAAAGTGCGCGACGTAGAAAGGGACTACACGATAGAAGACAAGGATATCTCATGGCTAGAAGAGCTGCGAGACGAGGAGATCGTGCGACGCGAGCAGAAGGTCGCACGACGCGCAGAGAAAGAGACCTCGCATCTAGAAGAGCTGTGAGTCGCAAGTAGGATCACCACAGAACCTGGTCCAAGACACTTGAGTCCTTGGCCAACCCATTAGAATCACTTCGGGTGAGACTTCAGGACGCTTGCAGTCTGTCGCCGAAAGGGCCAGTGAGCTAGGGGTGTTGTTGGTTGACTATAGTAAACCCGGGTCTGCCCATGATGGCCAACAAATGGTTCTGTTGCCGGTTTTGAACAACTGAGCGCTAATGTTCTGTCGACATCCTACTAGAGAAGAGTTTCACCAGTGGCTGGAGTCAAACTTAAAGGAGTTTGCCAAGAAATAAAATCGGAGCCCTAGATTGAGCACAGAGGACTGGTTACAAAAGCATATCTCTTAAGATATGCATGCGATATTTTTTGCAACCTATGGAGACGAGCTTTACGACTGGTTATCAAAGTTGACAGATAAGAACATATTCAAAAAGAAAAGAAACATTGTCTGGACATCGGAGCTGATTCAAACCATGCAGAGCCTCGATAATCCCATTACGAGAGCAGTGGACTTCTGGCTTGCAAGTGTGGTAGAAGGCTTTGTTACAGAATTTGCAGTTGACCAGAGAAAAAGCTTCAACGAGTTTGAAAGTGATTTTGATGACATTGGACGAACACGTAGTGGCAAGAAATATAAAGTAGCTTTCAGCTCTCCTGTATTTGGAGACAGTTCATTCAATATTAGGCAACCGAGTCATAGTACCACAGAAGAACCAGAGGGGGGTATCCCTTACCATCCCTATACCCCACAGAAACAAACCGGGACTCAGAGTAATCCCGTAGGTACTCCATCCAGTAGCTCATAGACAGTACCTACTACCGCTACATCTCCTTCACCTACACCGCCGAGTGGTAGTAATCCAGTCAATCAGAACCCACCGCAGAGAAATAGAATGGGAGATGATATGAAGCTACCTACCTTTAAGGGTACAGGAGCAGAGGACCTGGAACAGCATTGGTTTCTATGCGAAGCCATGTGGACCATTAAACAAATCCACGATGATAACATTAAACTTGTACAGTTGGTCACCACATTGAGAGAACGAGCTTTAACATGGTATATGAAGTATGCTGCCACACCAGGAACACTCGTCCAGGTCAGGACTGCCATGATTAAAGAGTTCAAGAAACCTAAGTCTGAGTCTCAGTGTATAACAGAGCTCAAGGATATTAAGAAGCTACCATTAGAGTCAGTATGGGACTTTGACCAGAAATTCAAAGCTCTTATAGACCAAGTAAGCTTTGAGTTTGCGCCGGAGCAACATAAGGAATGGTTTATTGCAGCACTACTCCCTCACATCAGATTGCCACTAATGCAGCAGAAACTCCAGACGCAGGATGACACGTTGGAGATGGCAATGAAACTAGAAGCTTCACCTTTAGCTGAAACCAGCTCGGGCATGACAACTCTACAGAACCAGTTGGCCAACCTCACGTTACAGATACATGAACTTAAGAAAGGGAAAGAGGTTATGCAAGACATATGGTGCTTACGATGTAAAGCACAAGGTCATACCAAAGACAACTGTCCAGTCTTTGCAGAATATTTAGCGTCAGGGGCTCCTAACCCCTTACCACAAATGCAAGGGCCATGGTGTGAAATATGCAAGACGCGAGGACATCAGCCTTACCAACGCCCCCTGCTTCAGAAGTATGTACAGACACCTAAGAACCTATACTGTGTCTTCTGCAAGTCCGTCGGACATGATGAACAGAATTGCCAATCCTATGATCTCATGTTAGATAGAAAACATGACGTGTACAGTGTCCAATCAGAAACACAGGGTCCAGCAGCAGGACCACAGCTTGATCCGGCTTACGATGGTCGTGGAGGAGGATTCAGAGGACGAGGACGTGGAGGAGGCTTTGGCCGAGGAGAAGGTTTTGGCCGTGGTCGCGAACCAATCACTTGTTATAACTGTGGAGTTATAGGGCACTACTCTAGGGACTGTCAGAGCCCCACCACCACTTGTAACTACTGCAAATCTTATGATCATACTATAGAGGAATGTCCTACCTTGATAGCTAATATCAGAGAGCCTAAACCAGCAGAACACCAGAACATCCAGCTTATTGCTGCTGAGCCGGATGAACCAGAACCAAGAGTCAACATTGTGACTTGTAGCGGTGCTTCCACCAGTGGGACATTGCAGGATATCGAAAAGAACACAAGTCAGCAGTGGGTGCGCAGAGCTCCTAGTAAAGCAACATCACTCGACCTGCAGAAGAATAAAGAGACATTTCACGAAGCCAAGGCTTCCTTTGATGAACCTACGCAATCAGGATCGCAGGTACCGCCGTCTAGGGGCGTACCGCAGCAAGCACCTTGTGGCGATAGCCCTAAACAGATACCGCAGGCTACCACATCGGGAAGATGCAATGAGGATGAATCGACAGGAAGCGTACAATCCTTCCTGTGCAATTGCTTGAAACTCGTGAGAAATTAAAAAGCTATCGGCGAGCTCCAGCGCATCATAGATCAGTGTCAGCAACCTTCTCTCTCGGGCAGTGCACACCGCGCTGTTCATAATATTATAGGACATACAAGGACTAGAAGAGAGATGAAGCTCACAGCACAGATTAGAGAGTTTGAAATGGATGAGGTCATCTTAGATCTAGGATCAGAGGTGAATGTTCTGACTAAGCAGACATGGGAACAGATGGGTAGCCCTCAGTTAGTCAGATCGCCTATCCACCTGAGATTAGCTAACCAGCAGCGAGTATCACCATTGGGTCAACTGCCGCAGGTGCCAGTTGACATTGACGGAGTTCGCAGTTTTGCGGACTTCGAGGTTATATAAATCATTGGCGACAGTCGACTGTATCCAGCATTATTAAGTATCGATTGGGCGATCGGTAGCAAGGCTTTCATCGACCTAAAGAGTAGACAAATGACCTTTGAGGATGCGCAGATCCGGGTCATCGCACCATTGGATCCTCACCAGGGTCCTAGATATATTGAACCTATCTGAGCAGAGGAGGAGGCACGTTACATGGATAGTCTCTACCAGATGACTGCGAACCAGAACGACTACATCAATCCAACCGCAGAACGGAACATTAGTTGGCGATGCGACAGCTCATGCGCATCGGATTCCGATGTTGGTCTAGAGAACTGGCAGAACAGACTTTACGAAGTCTCAGCGCGCAGATGTGCGTTTATGAGTAAGTCACTGCGATGGATTGGCGCAGAGATCACTGAGATTACATCATATCACGGTCTGACAGATATCCAGGACTTCCTTGAGCAGTTTGAGCAACATATTCCTTACGAGCAGAGGATCGCAGCTATGGACCTTGCAGTACGAGCCACACCTGCAAGATGGTGGTATGCGCATAAAGAGAATATCACATCATGGGATGATATTAAAAGATTGATGGCGATCAGATTTTCTGTCGATAGAGAGTATGTCCAGCAGAAGTACACAGGAGAAACTGATCCTAGGACACACATTCAGACATGTGAACATAACTGGTCGGACATTCTCGAGGATGAATGGGTTCACCGATTCATTCACACATTGGACACAGTTCCAAGGAACTGGTACATAGAGACCGAATTGCGCAAGGGGATGACCACATGGTCACTTATGACAGACAGTTTCCTACTCACCTTCGCGTTTGAATCAGAACATCCAAGTGTTTCCCAGGCCCTAGACATAATCAAGATCCAGATATTTGAGGACTGTACCATCTCAGTGCAAGCTCAACCTGAGTGTGCCATCCAGTTGCAAGCCGCGCTTGAGTGCTATAATTTCGCAGCAAATTCAGACAATGAAGATAAGGATGAGGATGAGGATCCTCGCAACACCAACATTCCAGAGTCAGAAGGGACTCGCGATGTTGAGGGACCACAGTTAGAGATTCCAGCAATCACCGAACCCATCAAGATTAAAAGATCAATATTGGCACAGACGCAGAACCTAAGTTTGCCTCTATTGGAGACTATTGGAACGATGAAACAGTCGAACAGATTGCAGATTTGTTACATGACTATCAGGACCTATTTCCCACCAAGTTCATAGAGATGAAGGGAATAGTTGGAGACCTGGGCGTTATGAGGATACCATTGAAGGAGGATGCTAGACCAGTCAAGCAGCCCCCATATAGATTAAATCCGTGATACAAAGAAAAAGTTAAGGATGAGATTGAGAAGATGCTAGCAGCAGGCATCATTGAACCAGTGGAAGAAAGCGAATGGGTTATCCCCATGGTCGTACAAGAAAAGAAAACAAAACGAGATATCAGGATCTGTGTCGATCTGCGCAAGCTCAACGATGCATCGCTTCACGATCCATTTTTGACACCGTTCACTGATGAGGTATTAGAAAACGTGGGAGGACAGGAGGTCTACTCCTTCACTGACGGCTTTTCAGGCTACCATCAGATCAGAATACATCCAGAAGATCGATCAAAGACCACCTTTGCAACAGAATGGGGCTCGTTCCAGTATACGGTAATGCCCTTTGGTCTTAAGAATGCACTAGCTATATTTTCTAGAGTAGTAGTTGCTGTATTTAAAGAATACATCCATAAATTCCTAGAAGTATATTTTGATGATTGGACTGTATTTGGACTAATTGACAAGCACATAGGATACTTAAGACTGATGTTAGAGAAATGTAGGTAGTACCAGATTTCTCTAAACTTGAAAAAATGTATATTTTGTGCGGCATTCAGTATTTTGTTGGGTCATATTGTGTGCAGACAAGGCTTGATGGTAGATCCGGCGAAGATCGCCATCATTGTAAATCTTCCAGCACCCAACTCAGTCCAGCAACTGAGGACAGTACTTGGTCATACCGGGTACTACAGAAAGTTCATCAAGGGCTATGTAAAGATTACAGCACCAATGTAGAAATTTCTAAAGAAAGATGTAAAATTCCTATGGAATGAGGAATGTCAGCAGAGTCTAGACACACTTAAGGAGAAGATGGTTACAGCACCCATCTTAGTATTTCCAGACTGGACTAAGCCATTTCATGTACATGTGGATGCGTCTGGCATCGCACTAGGGGTTGTTTTAACACAACCAAGAGAAGGAGATATTGACCATCCTATCGCATACTCCAGCAGAAAGCTATCGACAGCAGAAAAGAACTACACTACAATAGAAAGAGAAGGCCTAGCTATGGTGTACGCGCTGCAGAAGTTCAGGCACTACCTGTTGGGTGCCTCGTTTAAGATGTTCACTGACCATTCCGCCTTGAAGTATCTGGTAAATAAGCCAGTGTTAGGGGGGAGAATCTGCAGATGGTTACTCCTCTTTCAGGAGTATGATTTCGAAATCATTGTGAAACCAGGAAGACTGAATGCCGGACCTGATCATCTATCGCGGATAGACTCAGGAGAAGAGCCAAGTAACCTAGATGACAATCTGCCAGATGCGCCGTTGTTTTCCATCCAGATCGCAGACGATTACTATGCCGATATTATTCAATTCCTTACTACAGGAGTAGCACCTGATGAGTTTACTAAGCAGCAAAAGAAGCAGTTGGTTGTTAAAGCAACAGACTTCACCCTCATCGCAGGACACCTATACAAGTTAGGCCCGGATGAAGTTTTGCGCAGATGTGTGATGCTGCATGAAAAAGACGCTATTATCAGAGAGGCACATTCAGGAACCCCAGGAGGTCATTTCACAAGAAATCCGACTGCGCAGAAAATCCTGGAGGCAGGATTATGGTGGCCTACATTGCATAAAGACACCAAGGACTTTTGCAGATGCTGCGATATCTGCCAAAGGGTAGGAAAACCCTCGCGACGCGATGAAATGCCGCTGCAACCGCAGGTCACGCTGCGTGCATTTGACAAATGGGCTATAGACTTTGTGGGTCCTATCAACCCACCAGGAAAGCGCACTGGTGCGAGATATATTATCACTGGAACAGAGTACCTCACCAGATGGGCAGAGGCCAAAGCAGTAAGAAATTGTGATGCTGCTACAGCCACACAGTTCCTTTTTGAAAACATCATCAGTAGATTTGGATGCCGAGTAATTTTGATGAGTGATCAAGGCACACATTTCTTGAACCACACCATTGAGGCGTTGACAGAAGAATTCCAAATTCAGCACCATAAGAGCACTCCCTACCACCCACAGGCTAATGGTACGGTGGAGGCCTTTAATAAGATTTTAGAAAATGCTCTTACTAAGACCTGCAATAGCCAAAGGAATAATTGGGACCTCAAAGTTAACGCTGTATTATGGACGTACAGGACCACATGCAAGAAACTTATGGGACACACACCTTTCAGCCTGGTGTATGGACATGAGGCTGTTATGCCTATGGAGTATATTCTTCCTAGTTTAAGAATCGCTCAGATTACCGGGATGACTGATACAGACACAGTGGAGGAAAGGCTAGCACAACTGCTTGCCTTAGAAGAAGACAGATTCATCGCCGGATTCCATCAGAAAGTGCAGAAGGCACGAGAAAAAGCTTGGCATGATAGACACATTAAGAGTAAGACTTTCCAGATCGGAGACCTAGTGCTCCTCTATGACAGCAAATTCATTAAGTTTCTAGGAAAGTTCAAGACGCATTGGCTGGGGCCATATCAGATACAACAAGTTACAGAGGGAGGTGTCGTTCAGCTCAGCCAGCTGAATGGGGAGCTTCTTCCCACATGGATTAATGGCAGTAGGCTTAAGCTCTATAGTGATAGCCACCCCACCACTCAGCCCTAGCTTAACCAGTTTATGATGGTGCAGATGTCCAGTGTAGTTGAAAGGAGGCATCGCACCGGGAACTAGTCTACACCGGCAAGTATTTTCTAAGTATGAGGAATCGCATAAGGTCAGTTTAGTTTTGCGCAAGTCATCAGTGGCTTGCGGGAAAAAAAAATTTGTTTTACGCAGGTGATGCGGAGTCGCATCGCGGCAGTGCGATGTTCCCCCGTGCCACGTATTCAGTTTTGCAACCGACAGAGGGCCAGTCAAATCACCCTCTGACAGGAAGTTAATGAGGAAATGACTGGTATATCTTACCGTAGATTTGGCAGCAGTATAATCAATTTTTCCAGATTTGGCAAATCTTCGACGAGACCAGCGCTTGTACACACATGACGAGGGAAATTCAATCGGATTTTCGCATTTATTGAGGATCGGATGACGGGTGTGGTCTTGTCCAGGCATTTATTACGACCGACAGGTTCAGTCTAGATGACCGTTGCGTCCGGGATTATCGTCATTGACATAAAAGCAGAAAGTATTCATTTGGGAGGGCCACATTCACAAAGAAACGAGAACTGTAGAGTGCATTGTTAAGTCCTCCTTGTGCAGATTTCATCCCATTACAGAGTGCTGTGATTTTCAGAAGTTGCAGCCATTGCACGTCCACCATTTTACACAGAGTGGGTTCTGTTCGAGGACGAACCATTAGAAGCGCTACTGAAAAGGTTCAAGCGTACTGGCCTTGCAGCTCCCATGACGACATCATCTAAGGGTACCCCGCCAAGCTCGTCACAAATCAGAGAACCGCCAATGACGAGGAGCCATTCCCAGTTAAGAGAGGGATCCAGTTTGGAGCTGGAAGACGAAGTCCTTAGTGCAGCGGACTACCTTATACCACGAGTTGAAGGTGCTCTAGAGGTCAAAATCCCCAAGAGTGGTAAGTTTACTGTTCCCATCCCGCCAATAGATTCCTGAGTAAAGGAAAATGGAGATCTAGTAGGATATGCTGGTGTTGTTAAATTTATAGATTATAACCTGGGACATGGTAAGACGTACCCTCACTTCAAGCCAGATCAGTATCTTGTGATTGAGAAGAACCCAAGGACAGGTAGAGATGAATTTGTTCCCATGGCACATGTCCAGATTCTTGAGCGCTCAGGTCTGCTCAATTTGTTGCGACTACCCCATTTTGGACGTGGTGCAGAGGTCAATGTCGTGGTGCGTGTCCTACTTTCGTGTGTACATGGAGGTTATCTCTGGATAGGCAACAGGGTCGACCTAAACATCGACTTGATACACCGCATCACCGGGCTATCCAAGACTGGTAAAGACCCCGAGATACAGATAACAGGAAAGACCAAGGATTCCAAGCTGCCACCAGCCTTAGTTAATAAGTATCAGCTACAGAGAGGAGGCAGGGCTTATGACATCACAAGCTTACAAAATGATACACTCAGATTTACAGCCAGCCTGCTTGCAGGCAGACTGCTAACCAAGGTCCGACCAAAGGAAGTCACAGGATCAGTAATCAACCTGGCCATACAAGTTACAGAGGGCGAGCAGTTCAATTGGTCCTTATTTTTATTAAATATGCTTCAGGAAGATTGTTTGGCAGCCCAGGATGAAGCAAACCACCCTTTCCATTTCTCATGGCTGCTTATACTATGTGCATTCGTCGGCTGGAAGGAGCCGCCCAATACCCAGTTTCCACAGATCGCAAGTGGAGCGCTTAGAGGAGTGCGCTATGCCAGCTTATGGGACAGCAATAGCCAAGTAAAGAAAAAGGTTAATACGATAGTATTCTATGAATATTATAAGATGTTGAAGAAAATTATCCAAGAATCACCACGGATCAGCAGGGAGACCATGGACATATATGATAACCGACTAAATTTTTTGGCAGACAGCCATAGAATCTATCTGAGGCCAAAAAGGACTAAAAGGGACGATTGGGCTAATGGCTTGTTCAGAATGACAGCGAAGGACGTCGAAGACATTGTCAAGGACTTTGATGACCAATGGCGGTAAGAATACGAAGATACTACACCACTGTCATTAGATATCGTGCAAGCAGACCCATCAGAAAAGGGCAAAGACAAAGTGGAGACCCCGGCACAAGGAACAACAGAAGTGCCACCACTAGGCGAAAAGAGAAAAGATCCACCGGAAGAGCCAACAGAGGCACACATGACAAAGAATGGAGGACAAGAGACCACAGAGACACAGAAGAAGAAAAAACACAAAACTTCAAAACCAGTCCTGAAGACCGCATTAACAGATGATTATTATGAACTCATCGCAACAAGGACGTGTGACACACTGAAGAACTCATTTGATGCGGTGAAGACATCGCAGGAAAAGATACAGAGCACAGTAGAAAAGCAGCTTCTAGACTTAAAAACAATTACAGAGAAGACTGCCATGATGCACATTCCATTGATAAAGGCGACCACCGGAGAAACTTCGACACCGTTGATGTCCTGCGAGGAAAGCTTAGCAAAAGATGGCCTCAATACCGTGTTGATTCCGCTAGGAAGCATCCGATTCCCTGCGACAATGAAGGACCCACCAGTACAGTTTAGGCAACCCATCAAGGTTGACCTTGCAGAGTTCCATATTGATCAGTTGCAGATGATCCAGCAGCAGCTAAGCGCAGAGCTCAGGAGTAGAGAGCTCGCGACTTACAAACAGAATACGCAGATGAAGAAACATAATGCAGCACTCGCTACCAGCTATCAGAAGAAGGCAGACGAGTTAAAAACATATCAAGACAAAGATCAGGAACTCTCTCAAGTAATACAGAGCATCGCATTAGAACTACCCAAATGTAACATCGAGTTCGCGTTGCCTACCCCACAGAAGCTAAGAAGAGTTGCAGACATAGCAAAGGCTCTAGAAGAAACCGTGGTTAGGATGGACGAAGTAGTGGCCAGGATGAAGGCAGACCACGAAGTGCAGATCACCGAGCTTGAGGCTCGCATACGAGACACCTCCCAGGCAGACCAGAAAGCGCGAGTAGACACCTTTCGGCTCACTTCCGCGCAGATGAAATCTTGCATCGATGAAGCACTGTCGGTACTCGCGGAGGCGACGAATGCATGGGCCGAGTTAGATGATCCGCCGGAGAAAGTAGAAGTTCAGCAAAGTATTCAGCAGATAGAGAATACTGCAGCAGCAATGAAAGAAGAAATTAAGGGCTTGGCAGCTCTTCAGAAGATGAGGAAGACAAAGGAGATGAACTGCTTGCAGCAGGAAGAGCAGTGCTTAAGAACAAAAGAGATACACATCAATGACCTGCTTCAATCCTACCAGGAGCAAATCACCGAGTTAGTCGATACAGTTGAGCAGAAAGTGAGGGAGTTCACTACCACCAGAGAGAAAACTGACACCACAGAAGACGCCAGTATTAGTCAAGCTTTGCTTGACTCGGCACAAGAGCGTGTCGAAGTGATGCAGAAGGAAGTCGCAGGACTTCGAGACAGGTTGCAGAGGACTTCGCAGGAAGCCAAGGCAAAGCTACAGCAGGAGAAACCCGCTGTTAGTGGCTCGAGGGCGAGCCACAAGTAAGTGTTAGGGGACTGTTGGAGCAGGGTCCTACAGCTATAGAAGAAGCTTCTAGTTTAGCGGATAGATAAGTTTTGGCGGAGAGAAGATAAGATAGAGCTACGACGGCGTAGCACGTTTCCAGCTACAGAGCAGAGCCGGAAACCATGACGGAGAAGTCAAGGAAGACAACTGTACCTAAGTGGACAAGAAGAGAGAGCTCACCCACTGCATTGAAGGCAGCGGCGAAGACAGGAGGGCTCAGCAACCCTCATAAAGGAAAAGGAGCAACGAGGCTGAAGCATTGAAGACGAAGGACAGGAGAGTGAAGCGGTGCATAGTACCCATGATCAGCGCCGGGAAGCATGGAAGACTGCAGAGAGCTGTGGTATGACGGAAAGCGACTACCTCAAGTACAGATATGGCCGACTGTCACTAATTAGGGTTTGGGTTACTGTTGGGACAGGCCCATAGTGTTGTAATGGCAAGACCTTCGCGCTGCCTATAAAGGGATATATTTTGTATTGTAAAAGGGTTGGTTCGTTGGTTCGTTCAGTTGTTAGTTGTTTGTTGATTATTAGACTGTTGTAAAAGCCTAGCTCTGGTTCTGTTATTAGCGGTAGCAATCTTACTGTAACCAGTGGCTGGCTTATAGAGCATGCATGTAACGATCCGCAGGGATCGACAGAGAGGGAAGAGTATATTGTAGGAGAGCAATATAGAGGAGAAAAGAGATCTAAGAGAGAAGATCTTGAGCTGCATATGCGGTGTAGCAGAATTGTGTTTTACCTTCCCCTGAGCTATAATAAAAACACAGTTCTGTGGACGTAACTTCCATCCTGGAGGTGAACCACGTTAAAATTGAGTGTTATGTGATTGGATTATGTGTTATGTTTACTTATGCATTTATCAGTCATTTCATGAACTTTGTTTACAGTTTAATGAATAATTGTGTTAATCAATTCACAGCAATATAGAAGGATAAACATAAGTCGAAGTCTTTGGCATGTTGTATGTGGGTTCAATTATGCTTTGCTTAAACAGTCACTAGTCGCAGTATTGAACAGCCTTGTATGTTGAGTCTTGCACGTCGACACGAGCAACGCTAAGTGCGCTAAGCCGCGGAGGTAGGATATCGCAGAGAGGTGATACCGCACTGGCAGAGGAGCTGCGGTGCGCGATACCGCAGGTTGAGGACTTAGCGTTGGGCAGGAGCTGCATGTCACACGGTGCGCGGCGATGCGGTAAGGTTGGAGATATCGTGAGTTAGTGAAAGTGCGCGACGTAGAAAGGGACCGCACGACAGAAGACGGGGATATCTCGCGGCTAGAAGAGCTGCGAGACGAGGAGATCGTGCGACGCGAGCAGAAGGTCGTGCGACGCGTAGAGAAAGAGACCTCGCAGCTAGAAGAGCTGCGAGTCGCAAGTAGGATCGCCATAAAACCTGGTCCAAGACACTTGAGTCCTTGGCCAACCCATTAGAATCACTTCGGGTGAGACCTCAGGCCACTTGCGGTCTGTCGCCGAAAGGGCCAGTGAGTTAGGGGTGTTGTTGGTTGACTATAGTAAACCCGGGTCTGCCCATGATGGCCAACAAGGAGCATGAATGCGTGGAGGAGCTGGAGGCGGTTGGGGATGGGGGAAATACTACAACAGCGATGGAAGAGCATGGAGATGGAAGAGGAGTAGCAGCGATGGGAGAGCGTGGAGTGGAGAAGAGCGGATTGCAAGGCAGCCAAAATAGTAACGTGGGGAAGATGGTGGGATGGGACGGACGAAGATGAAGCTGGAGAGGGTCTGCAGGCGTGTGAGGAGAAGAGAGCTTGCACTAGTGGAGATGGAGTTGAGGAACAGCCCAGTGATTCCTAAAATTGATCCTTCAATTGAAATGGCCAAAAGCCAAGATTGGTCAAAGACCAAGTGCATAGAGAAACTCTAAAGTGGGTGACCAAGGGCTGGATCACAGAGGGCTGAGAGGCTCTGATACCACACGAAGCGAATAATTATTCGCTCATACAAATATATTCACCAAAAAACTTGATAAATCAAATGAGCCATAATAATGTATAAATTGATGATATGATAGATAAGATGATTACAATGGCTGATAACCTGCCTATTAAATAAGGCTTGGGAATTGTGAATGAAAGGTCATGTCCTTTCATCTTAAGTATAATTAATTGTGTTTATTATTAATTATTTAATTATTATATTTATTCGTGTTCATTACACATTTCAGGATTCCATCATATATATATTAGTAGGGATGTAACATTTGATGAAAAGACAGCTCTCAATAAATCCATAAGGTGTCAGCTTAAAGAAGTACATGAAGAGGATGTACCTCCCAGAATGGTAGAAGTTGAACCCTCTCCTGAAATAGTAGCATCTGAAGATCGTGATATGCTAAAACCTCAAGAACCCCCTACTATGGATATATTTCTAAAGAGAAAACCTGCTTGGGTAAGAGAAATCATACAAGAAGCATAGAAATATGGAGCTCCATAATGCTCCACTATAACAAGCAAAAAATCAAATCCATACTCCAGTTATGTAGCTTTGATGTGTGGCGTTGTAGATCAAGAACCCGCTAGCTACGAGGAAGTTGCATAGAAGAAAGAGTAGGTATAACCAATGACGAAAGAATACCAGTCAATAATGAAGAATGATGTATGGGATATAGTACCCAAACCAGAAAACAAGAGTGTGGTATCTTCGAAATGGATCTACAAGATAAAACATGTTGTTGATGGAAGTATTGAAAAGTACAAGGAAATATTTGTGGCTAGAGGATTCTCTCGGGAAGAGGGGATTGATTATGAAGAGACATTTGCTCCAGTAGCAAGGTACACTTCCATCAGAACCATCATGGCACTTGCTTCCATGATGAAGTGGGATCTACACTAGATGGATGTAAATACATCCTTTCTGAATGATATGATTGAGGAAGAGGTTTACATCGAACAACCACAAGGATTTGAAGTCGAAGATAGAGTGACTCATGTATGTAAGTTGAAAAAGGATTTGTATGGGATGAAGCAAGATCCTAGAGCTTGGTATGGTAGAATAGATAACTTATTTACAAGCTTCGGCTTTACCAAAAGTAAATATGATCCTAACCTTTACATGAATATTATGGATGATTAACCTCTCATACTATTAATGTATGTTGATGATCTATTTCTGAATGGAAATGGGAAACAAATCACAAACAACAACAAGAAGCTAGCAGAACAATTTGAGATGAAATATCTTGGATTGATGCATTATTTCCTCAGGATGAAAGTGTGGCAGAGCCCAGAAAGAATATTTTTGAACTAGGGAAAGTATGTTGTAGAAATATTGAAAGGATTTGATATGTTGGATGTAAAGCCATGGACACCAACCTGAAGTTGTTATATGATGAATCATCAAAGTTAGTGTATATGAATCAGTACATACATATTATTGGGACATTGATGTATCTGACGAATATAAGGCCATATATATGATTTTTTGTGAACACCTTAAGTTAGTATCTAGTTAAACCTAGACAGGTTCACTTGATATTTGTAAAGCATGTAATGAGGATCCTAAAAGGTAAGATAGACTTTGGACTATACTATGTTAGAGATCATGACCACAGATTGTATGAATATACAGATTCATATTGGGCAGGAAGTGTTGCAGACAGAAAGAGCACCTCATGTGGATGTTATTGTTTGGGATCCACCATGATCTCATGGTTTAGTAAGAAACAATCCAGTGTTGCTCTCAGCACGGCTAAAGCATAGGACATAGTAGCTTGCTCTGCTAGTTGTGAAATGATATGGATTCGTAAATTGATGTAAGTACTATGTGACATGGAGTTGGATACCACAGTGATTATTTGCGAAAACTAAAGTTGCATAAAGATGATGAAGAATCATGTGTTCCATGATAAATCAAAGCACCTAGAAATCTGATACTTCTATATAAGGGATATGGTACAAAAGGGAGCTATAAAGATCCAGTATGTGAGTACTGATGAGCAAGTTTTTGATGTGTTTACCAAGCCTCTATCTCGACTAAAGTTTGAATATTTATGTGACAAGATTGGTGTAGTAAAAAATGACTTTCCTCGCAAGGAGGAACAATGATGATAATACAAACTTTCCTTGCAATAAGGAATAATGAAGATATGGACTCTCTTCGAAAAGTAGGAACAAGTCGAAGATATAGACTCTCTTCGAAAAGGAAGAATGGGTCGTAGATATGAACCCTCCTTGGACAAAGGGGGAGTAGGTTGATGATATGGATCCTCCTTCGAAAGGGGGGGTGATGATAAGATTGTCATTGATGATGGGATGACAGTGAAGCTCCAGTATCAAAGAGTCCAAGTACTCATGAAGATGCTGACAAGGTCTGACATTCACTTGTGGATGATAGTATCCTCTCTTGACGATGGTCTTGAAGGAAATAACACTTTGTTCTTGAGACTGGTCCTTACTAGCTAAGAATGGCCCTGCAAACATTACTCTCGCATGGAGAGTACCCACATTCATTTGTGGATATCGTAGAATAACACTCGCTTAGGAGTGGTCCTAGGTTTGAAGTTGAGGATGCTCTATGATGAGGCCTTACAAACGACAGGGTCTGCATTTAGGTGCGATTGAGATCTTCCTTGTAGATGTTACTCTTGCATGGAGAGTGTACCTACATTTATATGTGGATGTCATAGTATAACATTCGTTTTTGAATGGTCCTAGATTTCACACTAAGGATGTCCTATGATGAGTCCTTATGGACGTCGTAGTATAACAATCGCATGGAGTGGTCCTCTATTTCACATTGAGGATGTCCTATGATGAGGACCTGCATCTAGATGTGATCGAGATCTATAATTGTAAACGATACTCTTGCATGGAGAGTATGCCTACATGTACATGTAGATGTCGTAGTATAACACTCGCTTGGAGTGGTCGTAGCTCTAATAGAACGAGGATGGTCTACGGTGAGTTCTTACGAACGACAGTTCATGCATTCACGTGTCGGACGATATTTGCACTCAGTTGTAGAAGATTCAGCTGGTCGATACTATGGACCCTCCTCGTTAAGGGGGAGTAGGCTTATGTAGGATTGCATCATCCTTGGACCTATGTACTAAAGTGATAGGGATTGATCATCCCGCAAAGAGATCATGTGTGTTGCAGGTAGTGTGGCGGAAAAGGATCAAAAGGGTCAAAGTGTGGCTATGAAGGATCAAGAAGATCGAATTGCTGCTACAAAGGATTAAGAAGATCGAAGTGTTGCTGTAAAGGATCGAGAAGATCGAAATGTTGTTACAAAATATCGAGAAGATCGAAGTGCTACTACGAAGGATCGGAAGATCAAAGTGCTGCTACGAAGGATCGAAATATAGAAGTGTTGGTGCAAAAGGATCAAGTGTTCATGTGTTGCAAAAGATGAAGACATTAAAGAGTAATTGTTCCATTTACTGATGATTGTTGAAAAATTCCTACGACATATAGATGTATTACCTTGATACTGCTGAAGATTCTCTCTATCGTTACTCCTATAGTTGATGATGATGTTGTCAATAGAATACCCTTCTTGTTAAGGGGGAGTGTTGAAATATTGTAACTTCAAAGGATATTCTAAATGTATTTTACAGATGTACCCTGAGGGACATTTTATTATTCCTCCAGCGGGATGCTATTATTGTAATTGGTCATCATAGAGTCATGAGGGAAATCCTCCATTGTAAGTCAGGTCAATAGTATCCCAATGAATATAATATAATATTGGTTTGAGTCTTCATAGGTGAAGTTAGCGCAGTCAGTTTAGTGGGGATGACTTGTTAGGGTAAAATTCAAGTGACTTAAAGCGTATAAATAGAGGACTTGTGTTCCTCATTATAACACAGACTCACTCACTTGTGTAGCGCATAGGAGAGAGAGAGAGAGAAAGACATATCATCAAGGAGGAGAATACATGTTTTGGGGTTTTATCTTATACATCTTATACAAAAGAAGTTTTGTTGGTTTTTCTTCCCCTTGAGGGTTTCCCAGGATAAATATTGTGTTTATATTGTGATTTTGTTTCTCTCAGTGATTCTACATATGCTACTATTGTGAATTTGGATTAAACACTAATGATTTCTAGCTTATCATATGAAATTTTAACAAAAATTAGCAATAGATCTTGTAGGAATATATTTAAGCCACTTCTTTGCTTCTCTTCAAAAACTTTATGCAAACAACCTCATTTTTGCATCATCATAATCCACCTCTTCTAGGTCGATAAAATCATCAAATATGTCTGCATGTTGTTTGGTTGTAAAGTTTCCCTCCTCATCAAACAATGTAATCGTTTGAGAATAATTATGTGTGAGATCATGTAAAATAGTTGGTAAGGATAATGAAGCAAACCTAGCAGCCATATCTCAAGGAGGGTTTTCTGCAGTGCTAAATATTTGTGGCTAGGGGATTTGGATTATTGGTTGTCTTTCTTCTTTTTCTATAGTATTCTGGATATTTTTCCAAATAGAATCTAATAGATAAGACTCAAATATGCTCTAATCAACTGCAACCTTCTTTAAATCATATTCAAACTTAGATCTTAAAAGAGACTGTTCAAATTTTAATTCCAAATTAACATCTTGAAAGTTGAGAAATTATTCTTGAGTTTGAGAAAATGATTTGTCTAATTGAGTAAATCCTTGTTATTTTCTTTTTCTTCTCCTAATTAAACTTTTTTGATATTCCACACTATATAAGGGTTCAGAATTAGGGTTACCTCTTCTATGCGCTCTCCTGAAAGCCAGGATGTCATCTCTGAAACCACCTTCTAGAAGCTGAATGTGAAGTCTCCAGGGAAAAATACAACCAACTTCAAATGCAAGAACTTTTGTTTTCCCACATAAATTCTACTTTCTTGAAATACTATTGTTCTTCCTAGGGTAGAGTTGCACTCTCGTTCCCCGGCAACGGTGCCAAGAATGCTATCGCTTGGATTTTATTCTTGGTTGTAGGAGGTTGATTCTAGGGTAACCACAAAAACAATCTTTAGGAAGAAAGTTGGATTCTTTCCTACCAGAGAGGGATCTCTCAATAAATAAATACAAAAGGCTAGAAATATCTTTAAAGAAACAATTTTAAGGATTGTATGGCTGAAACAAGTGGCTAACATTGGGCTTGGAGTCAAAATCACAAGTTAAATGATAATGCTTTGCAAAAAAAATTCTTCATAGAGGCAGGATAATCATTCTTTTACATTCAGTTCATTGATTGTCTGGTGCAAAACAAGAATAATAAATAGTCCGTTAAGATGGGCATCCAAAAGATGAATCCAATGTTAACTTTAGAGGAAAAAGTTTGTGGATGCTTGAAATAAAAAACCAAAGCATAAATATATGAATTCTAATTCAATATACACGTATCCCAGCATGAAATATAACAAAATGAATAAGATAACAAATACATTCACAATAAGGAAAGGAAATGTAGACTGTAATAAGAATAACATATGAATCTCTGACAAAAATTTATTAGCTTTGCAATTTTATTAGCTTGGAAACTCTATTACAAAAAATGTTTTTTTTTTCTAACGGGTTTCAACCCTCATTACATTTCAAAATGGTTCTTAAATACATCAAGATTTCTCCTTGAGTTGCTAACTACCTATATCCTAAAAATAGGCATTTGTTACTGTCTTATTACATCTGTCAATTAACTCCTAACAAGCAAATTCCCTTAACTACTTGTAAATTTATTAACTTATTCAAAATAGCTCGAGCCTTGAGATGAATTTCTTCAGTGATGTAACTTGTATTTCATCTTGCCAAAGTTTTATATAGTCTTCCATTGGTCTCCAGATGGAAGCTCTAGACTTTCCATCTCCTTTACTAATACTCTTAACTCCACATGGTCCACATAAGAGATAGGTGGTAGCTGAGCACCAATTGTTTAGAATGCATTTACTAGCTCAAAATCCACTGTCAGCTTGTCAAGTATAACCTTCCTAGATAAGGACTAAGTCATGTCTTCAAATTTAATGTGATCCAATCTGGATTTAACCAACAATGCTTGGTACTCAGACTAGGAAATTAGTCTGTTGTCTTCTTCCCAAAAGAAGGAAATCCCTTTTGAAACAGTGATATAAATGAGCCTTTAAAAGTCTTAACCTGATGTAACATTATATCAATTTTAGCTTGAACGGTTTCAATGTGTTGGCGCTTTCCTATAACCTTTCTAGCCCAAGTGATTACTGAAATTTTGTCCTTGATTCCCATTGTTCTTAATTCCTCTTCAGACAAAGTGTTGAGGAAATTAATTTTGTTTATGGTTGTGTCTACTGGTTTTATGTTCAAGGATTACTTCATAGCTATACAAATTTTTCTAGTCGCATCAATCACCATCTCCTTATCAGGAATATAATTCAATTATGATATGATCTTGGTAGCCTCTGAAACTATTATATCCCAAAGGATATTTCTGGCTCCCTGCATTGGTAAATTTCCTGATAGGTCTACTTCACCAACTTTTCATTCTTGTTCAACAACTCTTTATTTTTATTTTCTAATAGCTTCCTCTCTTCCTCTTTCTTTTTGACTGCATCAGCCAAGTTCTCGTTTTGACTCTTTAAACCAAATATCTCTTTATCTCTTAGGATAACCTATGGCATAGCCTGTACAATGGAATCAGTATTTGTTTCAGTACTTGGTTGTGATGTTGGTATTATTTCTCTTTCATTTTTAACCTCTTTTCCCCCCTCCAAAATCAATTGATTCTCATTTAAAACATTAATTTTTGCAATAAGGAAAGTGTATTGAATGCTTGTTTTATTTTTAGAGCACTTGAGTCAATGATTCACTTAATGATGACCCATACTATGTTGATTATGGATCAAGTATAAGTGGTGTTGGTGATGATGAATATGGTGGTGGTGATGACAACAATAATGGAGATGAAGATGGTGGTGGTAGTGGTAACCAATGATGTCAGTCATGAGGAGGTTGATGATCATTATTGTCACCATGCTATTAGGGATGTATGATATGTTTTATGATGATCCAGATGCTTATTACATTCTATACCATATTGACTTGTATCATGGATTGTTGTTGATATATCATGATGACACCTATACCATTTTGACTTTTATATATATGGAGATTATAAAAGTTTGTTTGTTTTTTCAAAGGTGACAAAACCTATCATAACTCAATTGTCAGACTGACAGTGAGGACAACCACCACCAGTTGTTATATGTGATTTCAAGTTGACTCATCACTATTATTCAAGGAAAACCATGCCACCTAAAATAACCTATTGGTGGTCCGTAAGGGGGTAAACTTTCACTCCTTCCATATGCCTCTAAGTCTTGTGTTGTTAACTTGTTTCCTTACATCCAAGGAAGACAAGCTTTTAACCAATCAAAAGTAGTTTTAGGTGTTTATATTTAACATACAAGGGTAGTTTCATCCCCATATAGTATCCTAGATTGGAAACAAAATGTGGCACTAGCGTGAAAGAAATATGTGGTACTAATGTGGAACCTATCCATTTTCCTCCAATTTATTGATAAATGAAATGATATAATTTTGAATTGTCATATATACTTATTAATGTATTTATATGTTTTATTTAATAACTATGATATACTTCATCTACTTATAGTTGAAATTAATAAAATGAATATAATAAAGGCGATGTTAACATGGAAGATAAATGTAGTGAAGAAAAAAAACAATGTTAGAATGGAAACTAAACTAGGGTCTAAAGTGGGAGTTAAACTTGGTGATAAAGTGGAGCTATAGGGGAAGAAAAAATAGGTGATGCATAAGACGTTGCAGTGGATGCAAATGACACTAAAGTGAATCAAATGTCAGTTTAAAGTGGAAGAGATAAATGGTGATAAGGTGGAAGCAAAGCTTGACACTAAATTGGAAGTACACCTTGGCACTAAATTAGAAACAAAATGTGGCACTAATGTGAAAGAAAAATGTGGTACTAATGTGGAAGCAAAGCTCAGTGTGAGAATGGAAGCAAAACTGGGCACTAAATTCGAAGAAAAATGTGGTGCACATGTGGAAACAAAGGTTAATGAAAAAATGGAAGCAAAACTAGGAGCTATAGTGGTATCCAAACTTGATGCTACAGTGGAAGCAAAATTCAACGTTGTAGTGAAATCTAGACTCAACATTATAGTGGAAACAAAAAATGGCACTAACGTGGAAGCTATAATGGAAGTAAAATATGGTGCGACAATGGAAGCTATAATAGAAGAAAAAAGTTGATGTTATATCATACATTAAAGTGGAAGCAACACTGTATAAATTAAACTTGGCACAACCATTGTTTCAATGTTTGGTGGTAAAGCAAGTGCAACAATAAGTGTTGACATTAAAGTTAGTGTAAAACTAGAAGCATAATCCATAACTCAACACTTTTCTAGGTGTTAAACTTGAAGGTACTATAGGAGCAATTATAGGCTCTATACTCGGTGCAATTTTCAAATTCCAAATAATGCCATCTTTAGCACGAAGTAATCATGCCCAATTGAAAAAAAAATACACTATATTTTGGCATTAATAGTGTATTAATAGTGTGTTTCGTTGTAGTGTCAAATCCCAAAGAACAATGAACTATGGGTAATACAAATTTGTTGACTTCCATCAAATACTGGTAAATAATGAATTATGAGTGGAATAGTGGAGTTGTTGTTGATAATTCATCACTAAACCATTTCCATGGCTATATGTAGCATATCAAAAGAAGAGAAGAGCTTCCAATAACTCCCATACCAAATTTAATGAAAATCTTAACATTAACAAATTATTGATTTTTATCATAACAATCCATTGAATGCAATTGTAAATGAAATCCCATCACATAGCAATAAACCCACACACACAATTGTCATAGAGATGTTACCCTAGAAACCCCAACAAGAAAACCAAGTTCGAATGATTGCTCAATTTTTCATTTGACAATCTCTAGTTACAATGCGTATTGTCGCTCATATGCATCCTTCACTCTTGTCTAGCCAAAAGAAAAATCCCTTTGACAGTCAAGTTATAAAAAGTTATAGGAGAGTTTGGGGGTGAGTTTAATGGAAAAGCCAAGAGATCAGCCTTTCATTTCCCATTCCTCATTTTTCTCTCCTATTTTCATTTATATTCTTCATTTATTATTATTATTATTTTCTCTCAAATTTTCCATCTTTGAAATAAAAGAGGGCATAGATGAATATCGTTTACTTTGTGGAAGGATAGTTTGCTTCCTATTGAAAGAAGATGGGGATGAAACCACAAATCTTTTGTATATTCTCGCTTTGATTCCAAATAAAGAAAAATATCATCCCCCCCACAAAAAAGAGCACATACGCGCGCACACACACACACATTTTAAAGATTATGTTGGGATTGTGACGAGTTTCTCTGACATTGGATGTGAACCAAGATAATAATAAAAACACTAACACCAATGAAGCAAAGGCAACAAATGATGATGACAAAGGTAGATTGTGAATTTTTCAAGTTAGTGTAGAATCAAAGAAGGTTTAAGTTATGTAAGTGATTTGGGAATTCAAGAATTGCACTAATTCAAGAGTTTGAGAATTTGTGGAGTTTAAAGAGTTGCATTGACTCGAGAGTTTGAGATTTCAAGAATACTACCCTTATGAGGGCTGTGAGAAAACTTGATGGAGTGCCCTCATGGTTTTGAATTATGGAGAAGTTACATCACTAAAAAATATTTGTTCATTTTATACTTTTTGTTATAATTTTTTATATTGTAGTGTGAAGTGGGGGGTGTTAGAGTATAACACTCCAATATAATAAAATAAAAAATATAATGTAAACACTACTTTTATTAGAAGTGACTAATAATGATTAAACATAAGTAATTAAATAGGACACGAAGGTAATGCTGATAACACTATTTTGAAAATGAAATAAAAGAGAATTATCCCTATTGATGATGGTGGTTATTAACATCCATTGAGACCAATATTGGTCTATTGGACCTTAAGAAAGATAATGAACTATTTGGTTTGCTTTAGAATTTAATTTATATGCGTCAAAATATTGAAGAGAAGTAGACCTAAATCACCATAGTTTTAATGAGTTAAAAGGTTAGGAATTCCAATATTGTAACAAATGCTTTCAAATTAAATTTCACACGCGTGTACACAAGACATTCTAAGAGAGCATTTTTTATCTTCAACCCTCTTATTATCACAAAGATGACAACTTTTTTTTTTACCTACCATTCTTTATAAATTGTTCAATTCCCTATTTCACTATGGAGATCGTGAGAGTTTATTCTTATTTTAGCAATGTTAATTTTATTTTTTACACAAGTGGTTTTGACTAGACTTTGAATCAATCTTAGGAAGCCTCTTGTCTTCCATGTTTTTTTTTTTCAATGTGGTTCACGCGCCGGCTTGACCGACGGGCTACATCCACGGAATAATTTCTGGCGGACCCACCCAAAGGGGCCTCACACCCGCGGCCTCTGCGTGCCTAACCCCAAGAGAGTCGATGAGAATGGATCCCGCGACCTCACATGTTGGGAGGCCTAACTACGAGTACTCGACCGATTGAGCTAACTCTTGGGGCTTTCTTGTCTTCCATGTTGTTTATCTTATTCTTGTAAATTAGATTCCTAGTCATAGCCATGCTCTTAATTCTATGAGGAGGATAAGATATGGTGTATTGCTTTAATTTTTAGAGTATAAATGACACACTTTTGGATTCACTCTATCTTTCTCCATGATTCTATAAAGGTGTTCAACCCCAAACTTCACAACCACATAAGATAGCACCACTGACAAGAGTCTCAAAGATGAGTTTCTTCTTATTGGAGTGCTAAAAGTCCACTAATTTACAGCTGTTTTTAGTTCCAACATAAGCTTTCCACCTTCCATTTATCCTTTTCTTGATGACATATTTCCAATTAAGTTTGTCTAGAAGATAAATTATGAAATATTTGTATGAAGTCACTTCCTTTAGGCTGTTGTTGTCATACACAAAATTAACATAAGCGATTATTTTGGATTTAATTATCATAACATTTTATTGTCAGTGTTAACAATCACACTTGTAATAGAGCAAAAATCATTGTGAACGTTTAGTTGCTTGTTGAGATCATAGGGACTCCTCGCCATAAGAACAATATCATCAACACAAAGAAGAAAGATGACGACTTTACCAACTATAGTGGTTCCAACATAGCTTGATTCTTCCAAACAACCCTCTAAATTATCAATGTATATGTCAAAAAGGTAGGGGAGAGAGGACAACTTTGTTTAACTATTATATTAAAATTAATTTATTCTTACCAATACTAAGTGTTCTGAAATTTGACAATAACAATTTTGTACAATGTCACAACAACAACTCTCAACTTTAAATGCACTTTTAGCACTTATAATCTATTCAAAAGGTTAGTTTTGAGCACTCTGTAAAATTCTTTTCGAAAGTCAACGAAGCAACATATGAGATTGGTTTTATTATTTTCTTCACAATGATCCTAAGTGTAACAAGGTGGTCCATAGTCGAGTGATAGCTCCTAAAACTAGCCTAGCCTTTAACTCTTTTCCATGACTTTTTAACCATACCCAATCTTCTAGTTCTTTCCAAAATAATTCCATATAACTTGGCCAAAGGGGAGATAATCATAACAATTCTATAACTAGAGGGATTGTTTTTATTTCCTACTTAAAAAATAGAACAATGAAGCTTTGAGTCAAGGGTTTAGGGAAACCTTGCTTAACTACAAAATTGAAGAGCTCGTGGATGCGAGATAATGATAGGCCCTCCAATTTCTAAGAATTCTACTTAGTATCCTTCGATGTCCCTAGCTCCCCTTTGTCAGCTCCTTAACCCCAAACTCTATGTCTTCTAAAAGAAAATCATCTTCTCCTATACAAAGGGTTTGAATATTGTCCATAACATTAAGGGATTTGTAAAGCTTTATAAGATAATAATAATAATTATTATTATTTATAAGGTCACCGCCAAGTGAGTGTTAGGATTATAATCCTCCCTTGTCCAAATTGGTCAATTATGTCTAAATTAGGAGTCTTTTTCAGTCTATATTTAGTCACTATAATCATTGGGTCCACATGGCCTAATTGGGTCACATGTACCAGTTACTAGAGTGTGGGGAACACTAGTTGAGGCTAACTGCCATTAACTGCACTTGCATGCATCGGTTTAGGATCCTCATAGACCAATCCCTACAATTTAGGAGCCACTGGGAGTGCCGAAACCAACCTCCTTCAGTTGAGTTCAGTTAGTGACTAGTTAAGCCTAGTTAGGAGTAAGCTACATTCATTTACATCCATTTACATTCAGTTAGCACCCGTCATTGATTGATTGCACGTGGGAAGGCCCAATTCCTCACCTCCCACATTCAGTTAGACTAGTTAACTGATTCTAACTGACTGGTGCACTGATTTAGACAACTGTAGCTAACTAGTTGGGCTCCGATAGTGATTTAGACATGTCTAGTTATCTGTGCAATTAGGTAGAGTCAATCAATTTGAATTTCTCTCTCATGCATTCGAATTGACGGGTTATTAATACCATTGTATTACATTGTAATTAACTATCCAATTACTTTTGCTTAATGAAAGCATTCACAGATGCAAGCCATTTTTTTGCACTGTTTCATTCTTCAATTATGAGTAAAATTGTCTGATCTATTTTATGAGTTATGTGTTGATCCACAAATCTCTGTGCTCAATTTTATATGGTATCAGAGCCTCGGTAGGACAAGGCACTTCTCCTTCTACAGGTCTCCTACTGGATCAAATTTCTTGAGCAAAATTGCTCCTTCCAGCTCTGCACCAGAAGCGACAAGTTTACCACAAAAATCCTAAGCAAAGGAATTGTTGATCAAGCATTGCTTGATTAACTAAGCTGGGTGTGATGAAAACTTGAAAAGTGCAGGTTGTCCGACCTTACGGTTCCCCTTTTGTGTTTTTGCAGGTACAACTTCAAATGGATTCATCGGTTCCTCTTCTCACCCCATTCACAAGCTATTCATAATGGAAGTTGAAGATGATTGCATATATGAAGAGACAAGATCTCTACGAGGTTTCTATTGGACTTGGAAAAGAGTCTTATGAGAATGAGAATGACTGGATAAATGATGGTTATGGATCTTTTGGAGCAATAGGTTTCGCCCTTTCTCCTAGCTTGCACTACCTCACTAAATCTGTTGAATACCCAAAGGATCTCTAGACAAAATTGGACTGAGCCTTTGGCAAGCATAATGATAATCATAATAACACTTTAGAGAGCACAACCAACACCACAAGAGTTCTTGATCCAAAAGTCTCAGCCTCTACTCTCTCTGATGAAGTTGTTCAAGATGAAGAAGAAGCATAATCTTCTACACAGTCAATTCGAATTGAAGAAAGTCTCCTTGAAGTGACTCCTTCTCCTGATGCTCTAGAAGTTTATGAGATCTCTAATATCTCAACTTGTCATATGGCCGATACAAAAGAAGACCTTTGAATCTCTGATATTGAAGAAAAACACTGCTGCACTTCTATGCAAACATTCTCCAGTGATTCTCCTTTAAATTATGTGCAAAATTTGCCAGTGATTGCTTCCGAAAGTGAAGAGGAATTTGATTTCTCTCCCTCTAATGTTGTTGCTGGTGTGCGGATAAGTAATACTTTGTATATTTTGGAAAAAAAAAGATTATGGGAGTGATCCATTCGCTCTCCTTGATCTATATCTTCCAGCAAATTCCTACAGGATTGCATGCACCAATATTCGGACTTTTGAAGAAAGAGAAAACTATGCATCTACCGTCTCGGTGGACCACACTTTTGGATCTGATATGAAATTCCTTGGATCTAATATGATCTTATTTGGATCCGATCTGATATTATTTGGTTCAAATTTTAGATTTCAAGAGTTTTCAGTCATGCTTGTAGTTGCTCTCACCAATTTCGGTGTGAAAAACCAAGTACTGCAAGTCTTCTTCAAATTTGCTGCTGGGGATTTTGTGTTAGTTTCCTCTTATGAGGTTGCTAATATTTTATTTTGTGAATCATTAGTTATTTTTGAAGCTATATCAGATTATGGAGCTCAGGCATTCGCTCTCCACAGTCCCAAGGCTTCTCCACCTTTGGTCACATGCTCATCTCCTCACATAACTAGTAAAGAGGAAGACATTTTGCATCCGCCTGGACACTTGCTCCTAACACTTGGGGCTGATTTTACCACTCATGGTTTGTTGTTCAAGGCTGAAACATATCAATTGCTTGAGTGTTCCTCACATGGCTCGAATCCTCAAGCACTTTTTCTCTCTTATCAGTTGATTTCAGTTGCTCTACGTGGGTCTAGTTTTCATCCAGTAGCTGTCTATGTTCCTGATTCAGTTGAGCACATTATTCTTCTTCCAAAGAGGAAGATTCCTCCAGACATAAGATGGAGAAGTCTCCATGCCAGGCCCCAGGATACTTGTGCACAGAAGAACAAGATTGATCCTGATTCTACCTGCTTAGTTTGAAGGGGGACTTTTTTCCCATGTGGTTTTTTCCCCGTTTCCTTGTATTAAGCAATTACTTTACTTTAGCTGTAATGGGTGACCTGTGGTCTTAGTTACCAAGGCCCACAAATTGTCCAAGTTAGCATTTAGGGGGGGTGTTAGGATTATAATCCTCCCTTGTCCAATTTGGTCAATTATGTCTAAATTAGGAGTCTTTTCAATCTATATTTAGTCACTGGCATCATTGGGTCCACATGGCCTAATTGGGCCACATGTACCAGTTACTAGAGTGTGGGGAACACTAGTTGAGTTAACTGCCATTGACTGCACTTGCATGCATCCGTTTAGGAGCCTCCTAGACCAATTCCTACAATTTAGGAGACACTGGAAGTGTCGGAACCAACCTCCTTCAGTTGAGTTCAGTTAGTGACTAGTTAATCCTAGTTGGGAGTCAGTTACATCTAGTTACATTCAGTTAGCACCAGTTATTGATTGATTGCATGTGGTAAGGCGCAATTCCTCACCTACCACTTCAGTTAGATTAGTTAACTGATTCTAACTGACTGGTGCACTGATTTAGACAACTAGAGCTAACTAGTTGGGCTCCGATAGCGATTTAGACTTGTCTAGTTATCCATGCAGTTAGGTAGAGTCAATCAATTCGAATTCCTCTCTTATGCATTCTTCAATTCGAGTAAAATTGTCTGATCTATTTTATGAGTTGTGTGTTGATCCACAGATCTATGTGCTCAATTTTATAGTGAGACACCAATTTGGTGTATGAGACCCCCTTGTTTGTGGGATAAGGGACACCTGTCTGCGCAATGATTTAACTACTAAAGTCTACAGAGGTGTACAAACACTACCCCCTCTGGATTTGAACCCATGACCTCTTAAGAGGAAACACACGCCCTTAACCATTAGGCCCACTCATGTTGTACGAAACCATATAGGTATTCCAATCCCTCAAAAAAACCATATTGTTTTTTTTCATTTGATGAGTTAGAATTTCGCTATATAATTTCTTAAAAACTAATTCAAATAATAAGTACAAAAATTTCTCTCATGTTCTATTTATATATCGTTTTTCTTTCTTTCTTTGTACCTATTTATCTTATCAATTTTTAATTGCTCTTTAAATACTCCACTCATAATTTTTTTTAACAATCTTATACTATGGTAAAGGTGATTAGCATTCTATTTAAACTTTATTATAATAGAAAAGCATATGCTTTACCTCATAATTCTTTTTAACAATCTTATACAATAGTAAAAGGAGATCATGAGCATCATAATGGTAAAAGGAGATTAAGCATTCTATTTAAACTTCATTAGAATAAAAAACATATGTTTTAGGTGATACCGTCTCTTATCATGGATTTTTTCGTGTAACTTCAAAATTAACGCTTTCCCTTTTGATCCTTAAACTCGTCGTTGTGTGTAAAGTGGAACCTTGGTAGAAATTTGTCGCCACTGGAACTTAATCTTCCATTATTATCATCATTAAAGGTTCTATTTAGCATCATCAGAGTAATTTCGGACTGTCTGCTAATCGTATTTGTAAAGATAAGGTCATTTCTCTTGCCTTATTTAACCTTTGCTCCGTGTGTTCAATAGGGGTTTGGGTTTCCAGTGGACTGAAATCGGGCACCTGCTTCTTGGTTTTTATACAGATAGAAGGTATTCAGAGACCGACGACAAGGTAAGCATTCCCTTACATAGCAATGTATATGGAAGCAATTCATTTTTTTGTTGTTGGATGAATTATTATTTCGGGGTATATTACCGGTTTGGTGAATTGAGGCTCAGGAAACCCTAATTTCATACTTTTCCAAATCTCGTCTTTCTCCCTATAATATTTTTGCTTTGTTTCAGGCTTTGAAAATTTCATCCTCCGAGACCCCAGTCAAAAACCATACAAATTCCATTGGTGTCTAGCCATTAGAGCCTCCCGAGCATTGCCAGGTCGAATTTGAGCTCAGTTAACTCGGTCCCGATCCTGTCTCTCTGCTGTCAAGTCAAACTCGCTGGCAGCGAGTACAAACATGTTATTAATTGCCCACAAGGTGCGGATGGAAAAGCTCGCCGGTGTAATTTTAAATGCCAAAAAGGAAAAAAAATTCCCTCATTCTGAACGATTTCCACTGTCAGACTTTTTCCCAGTCCAAGTTGAACTCTTACACTCTTGCCTCGCGGATTCTTTTGTTGAGCTTTTTTACAACAATGCTAGAAACCGTGACGTTGTGTGATTCTTAAGTTTTCGGAGATCTAAATTAATTAATGGGCTTAACTTATAACATTCAAATTGGACAAATAAGCAAGGTTTCTTATATTTCTTCAGGGCTTTCTGTGGCTATTTCTTTTAATATTATCTGCAAGATGTTGTGACCATTTAGCTTGTTTTTGAATTTTTTCCTTTTTGCACTGTTATGAATTTTTGTTGAGACGTATGCTGAAAGTCTTATGAGAAGACTATTATATTCATATAGCTATGTTGCGCGACTTTCTGGGACGGGGAATGGGGGAAGGGGTTTCTGGAACTGCTACAGTACACCCCAAATTTCCCCAATTTTTTCAGGGGAGAGGACAGTAGTTGCTTCACAAAAAAGATGAATAATGAAACGCTTCACAAAAAACATGAATGTTGAAACATGGATGATGAGACGCTTAACAAAAAACATGAATGATGAAACGCTTCACAAAAACATGAATGATGAAAGGCTTCACAAAAACATGAATGTTACTTTATAAATATCAATTTTTACTATACCTTGAGTTTTTTTGTTTTATTACACCAACCTTTCCAGAATTTAATCTCCCAGTCCTTATCCCAAGCACAATGACATTTTCCATTTCCAGTACCATATAATTTATTTTTTATTTGCTAGGTTGTCCAATATCTTCACCCTCTTTAGTGATTGGTTATTTCCTTTAAGATGAGATCTACTAGTTCTATTACTGTTGTCATTTATGCACGTTATAATCATCACAGCCTTGAATGTTGCAATAATTTTATGATTCATCATAAGCATCAATCTTACCATGTGTTGTCATGATCAGATGCAATTCTCAGTTCTTTTCTTTTCTCCTGGACTAGATCGGATGTCTTATTTTTATCCATCCTTCTTGGCATGATCTTTTTTATTCTCGCATTATTTATATGTTCATTTTTATTTACAATCTTTCTGATGGAAGAATGTTCCAGTGTCTTTGTAGTAGCAGGAAATTCCCACCCCTTTACAAGACTCATAACCTGAGGTGAGATAACATCATTTTTAGTATGATTTGTAACTTGCCAGATCTCAATATTTTCTGAAGTCCAATTTTGTCTTTGGAAACAGTGGCTTCATCAACTTCACATCAGCCTTTTGTAGATGGGAGGCAAATCTTGCTTTTTCCATCCAATGGGCCTTGCTCTTTTAATAGAGGTTTCACTATGCTTTGCAGTCTTTCCAAGCCTTTTGGTCACATTGCTGCACAGATTCAGTCGTAGAAAGTACCTCTTTGAATAACAGGGCTCTGTTTGAACTAAAATATGTCAAACCTAGATATGCCCATATATCGAATATTGTCACACTTGGAATTGGCAAAGACTTAGTTGGCCTGGAACTTGATGTTAAAGTTAGTGCAGCTGCGAGACCCATTCTCAGGGAGGATGGTACTCTAGTCAGTTAAGTTTTAACTAGGGCAGAGTAAGACCCTAGAAGGTACCCTAGGGCCCCCAACAGTCTCCTGGGGTTCATGGTCTGGGACCAAGCAGGTTGATGCCATGGAAAAGTCCCTAACATGTGGTTAGGGACCCTATATGTCTCTACGATATTCTAGTCTGGGACCAGACAGTTTCTTGGACACGAGGTCCAAGCAGATTCTGCAGGTTGAGACAGAGACTTCCTGGTTTGGGATCAGGTAGATTCTTGGTCTGGGACCAAGCAGTTCCTGCAGGAGCACCCCTGGTTAGTTAGCCAAGTGAATCTTGGTCAAGTTGACCAAGATGATGTCCTCTCTACCCTAGGGCCCCCAACAGTCTCCTGGGGTTCATGGTATGGGACCAAGCAGGTTGATGCCATGGAAAAGTCCCTAACATGTGGTTAGGGACCCTATATGTCTCTAGGATATTCTAGTCTGGGACCAGATAGTTTCTTGGACACGAGGTCCAAGCAGATTCTGCAGGTTGAGACAGAGACTTCCTGGTCTGGGACCAGGTAGATTCTTGGTCTGGGACCAAGCAGTTCCTGCAGGAGCACCCCTGGTTAGTTAGCTAGGTGAATCTTGGTCAAGTTGACCAAGATGATGTCCTCTCTCCTAATCGGTTATTGCAAGGTTGTTTCTCAAGGGATTGGCCACCCCTTGATGATGTCACTAGCACCTAAACCTTAAGAGCAATATTGAGGACCAAAAGATCGTACCATCCAGTTCGGATCTTCCCCTGATACAGTGATGATAAAATATATAAAACAATGTACCTTGAGAGAGAGAAAAGATTAAAGCCCTTGGTCTTGTTGGTCCTATAGGTAAAAAGAGTTGTTTGTCCACCTTTATGGTTCACCTTGATCTTGTGGGTATGTGGGTTGTCTTATTGTGACCCCTTTGGTTGACTCATGGTCCTTTATCTTACATGGTCCTAACACTCTTATTGTGTGTACCTTTGTTGATGACTCTTACCTTATGGGTTTTATTTTTGGTACACTAACCTAAGTTATTTTTACTTTATGGTTGGACCACTTACTTTATGATTTTATTACAAAACCATTGAACATTTACTTTATGGTTTTATTTTACCATTGGACCATTTTTTTATTATCACACTTTGACCACTTTATTTTTTATAATTTTATTTTGTACCTTTTTATTTTTTGTTTGGACCTTTAGTTCCCTACCTTAAGGTTTGACAAGCTTATAAATTTAAAGGTCTTGATTTAATGATGTATCCGGATCTGATTCCTTGTCTGACTCCTCCAGCGTGATTTCCCTTCCTCATCTGCTGACTCCTCTAGCGTGACTGCTCTTCCGTTGACTCCTCCAGCATGACTGCTCTTCCTCATCCACGTGTTCCTCCAACGTGATTGCTCTCCGCGTGATCTCCCAGCATGACTCGTGACTGTGGGTCCTTTGCTCAACGTGACTTCCTTTCTCTGCACTAGCATGATCGAGTTTCTACCCTAGCATGGTTGTGTCTCATTCCTCCACATCCGTGTGACTGTTTCTTGTGACCACTTGCACCGTGACTTCCCCTGCGTAATGGTGGTCTCTACCCTAGCGTGGTTGTATCTCATTCTTTCCCCCGACATGACTGTATACCTGATCCACGCGACTGTATCTGCCTGCAGCGTGACTATGTGTGTTTGCCCTGTGTGGCTGTGTACTGCTGCTCCACGTGACTTGTACCAGCGTGACTGTGTCTATGCTCTCCAGCGTGACTGAGTGTCACCATGCTGCGTGACTGTATGTGCCTATAGTGTGACTATGTGTCTCTGCCCTGTGTGGTTGTCTGTTGCTGCTCCGCATGACTTGCACCAGCGTGGTAGCATATATGCTCATCAGTGTGATTGATTGTCACCACTCAACGTGACTGTATCCCTGCCAGTATCCTAACTGTGTGTCACTGCGTCGTGTGATTGTGTGTCACATCTCAACGTGACAATATTCTTACCCAGTGTGATTGTGTTTTTTGTCAGTGTGACTGTACTAATATGACTGGATTGCTAAAGCCCGAGTATTGAATTGAAGTTTCTCTTCCTGTTGACTAAGGATCTGAGGTCTGTATCCCTCAGCTTTAACCCTCTCTCTCTCAAGGTACGTCATTTGTTTACCCAGTTGACTTGTCCCTTCGGTGACAAGGTCAAACCTAAAGTATTTGAGTATAAGGCTGATTCAAAATAATGGTTATGAGTCTTTACTGTTGATATCTCTTGTACATTATTTTATCATTTTGTTAATGTACATGGCATTTTGATGAATCACCTCGAGGACCAACTTTAACGCAGTGACCAATGGAGTGTTAAAGTTGAAAGAGATGAAAATTATGTGTGATTTTATTGTAGTTTAAATTGATTGGAGCAGTACTATTATGAATCTTGTTTTATATTTTTGTTCATGCATTGAAGTTTATTTCTTATATCCTAACCCTAAAACTTTAACACTTGACAAGTCTTGGTGATTTGACAAAGACTCAACAGATACAAAAAAACCTCAAATTATAGCAAATTTTGTGCACAAAACACATGATGAGTTTGATGGTGAGTTTGTGGCAAGTCTTGGTGAGTATGACGTGTTTGCGGCGAGTCTTGGTGAGTATGGCAAATTTGCGGCAAGTATGACAAGTGGTGAGTTTGTTGGCCAATTTGATGGTGAGTACTCAGGCCAATAGAAGACTTGCCAAGACTTGCGAGTCTTGGCTGAGTCAAACTATATTTGCTAAACCATTATTCAAATTGAGAAGTATTAGTTGGTATTAGTTTTTATTTGCCAAGACTTGCAAGTCTTGGTCAAGTCAAACTATATTTGCTAAACCATTATTCAAATTGAGAAGTATTAGTTGGTATTAGCTTTTATTTATTTTTTGTTTTTAACACAATGATAAAGGGTTTGTGGGACATCTAAGAGTTCCCCAAAAAATCTTGAAAAAGTCCCCAAATTTTGTAGTGAACAAGGTGGGTATGTTTGTAAAGTTTTTGAATCCTTGATGCAATTCTTGTTTTTTTGGGGAATTTCTCAAGGAGTATCCAAGTAAATTGTCCTTGATACGAGGGATAGTGAGTTTAGCAAATTAGTAAGCATATATTAATAAGTATCATGCAATAATTGAAGGAAGGTCTAGATACTCTCAGAATTTGGGCAAGCTTACCATTGCATTTGGCATAATCAGATATCAGGATCTTGCTCATCAAAAGTTCATACGCAGGTGGATTTGTCTTTCAAGAAACATTCCACAGGCTTATTAAATGCATATGCTGGTTTTAAAAAAAAAGACTTCAACTTTGTCGCATCTCAAGTAGTGGTGTTAGGTTACTCATGTAGAACTTTTTATAATTTTTGTCTGGGGAAAATCTTTTGGGGAAAACCAAACATTGGGAACAATTGGTTGAGGTAACCCCTTGGGCTAGGTCATGTAGATTTTCATACGATTTTAAAATATAAATGTGAAGATTCATTCTTTTGTTAAACTTAAAACAATATAAAAACAAAACCACATTTTTGTATATTGACATTTAATTTGACATATTTTTGGGTCAAATTAGAAGTTAAAAAATGATTGTATTTGTTTGTATGAAGTTATAATGGAATTTGTTTGATTGTTTTTATTGAACTTAATTTTCTTTATCCGACTTTCATTGTCCTCGAATTTAAACATGACCATGAACCATGTGACTTAAACAGAGACCACGAGGATGCATCCCTTGCATCCCCTATGATTTGAGGGCCAAAGGATGGCTCAAATTGATCGTGAGCCTTCCCTTGTAGAAATGGGGCATCTCGGGGACATCCCCTGTCATTTGTGTGGCGGCATGAGGACAATGGCTTATTAGTAATAACAACTTTTTTTGGTTTGGAGGACAGATTTTTGGCCTAGAACAACAAGATTTTCAGCTTGTATCAATGTGGGCAATGTATCAATAGAGTAGGATTTCTGAATTTTCAGAAAAGTTCTCTACAATTTCTTAGGTTTTCTGGATTCAATCTCTTACATTCAGTCATCAAAACATTAGAAACCTATACAGTGAAAGATAAATTGGCCCAATCAAACTGTGATTCAAGTTCTAGTGATGAATGGGGATGAGCCACATACGAGAAATAGTAAGTACGAGTGGAACAAGAAGTGGGGTGGAATGACAATGCTCAAGTCTAAAATTGTATGAATTTGCAAAGGGACTATTTAATGCAAAGAAACCCCACTTTTATTATGTGGCAAAAATAACCAAGGATAAGTTGAAACACAACGATAGGTCTCATAAATGGAGTAAGCTAAAAGAGTGACAGTTTGTACCTCATTATCCAACGATTTTTTCAGCCAAAATCCGACGGGAATTGCAGTTTTGGGTTGTTGGAGTTGCATAAGCGAGGTGCTCCATGGGTAATCAAGGTTATTGAATCCATTTATGCAGTCAAAATTGCAATTCCAACAGCCAAAATTACGATATCAGCAAAAATCGTGTTGCTGGATTTCGACAAAAACCACTGGAAAGGTGCAAATTGTCGCTTTTTAACTTACTCCCTCATAAATGGGTGTGCCACTTCTGTAAAATTACTCTAGAAGGATGTTATAGTAATTGAGAGTTTGAGAGATTGTAGTTGCCCACTGTTACTGCTCAAACTAGCAGCCCTTTGCAAATCAAGGCAATGTATACTTAGTGCTAGTGAAGGTAAGCTCGAGAGAGAGTTAAACCCAATGTCACCACAGTTTAACCTTTCAACACTTCAGGTAACTCTAAAATCCAGAGGGAGACCCTAATTAGTGAAAGATACTTGCAATCACCAACAAGACACAAATATCTTCTAGGAAACCTTTAAAGTTTATAGCTATGATTAGTGCCTTATTGGAGTCAAACAATATAAAATCTAGACACTAGAATCATATATAAACAGAGTTATTCACTTTATCAAATAAAATCATGCCTTTTGAGGTAATTTCATGTTTCCAAGGCAATGCCACACTTCCCAAGGCAGGCACTCCAAAAAGTGCGCTCTCAAGGGAAAGAGGACAATTTGACTAGGGCGAAGTTAGAAGATAAGCTAGAAATACAAAACACCTTCCAATTCACGGTTTACGAGGGTTTCATGGATCCCAATGCACTTCCTCAAGTGAGGATGCCCTCTAGGGTTTGTGGCTAAAATCCTAGGGAGAAATTTTAGGGTGGACTAGAAATATCAAATCACATCTAAATTACTAATTACAAGGTTTTCACATATCTCAATGCACTTCCTCTAAAGAGGATGCCCTTTAGGGTTTGTGGCTGAAACCCTAGGACGAATTATTAGGGTGGACCAAAAAACAAGTTCACGACTGCTTTGGGATTTTTTGAATTTATTTATATTTTTAGGGTATTGTTTCAGCTACAAGATACTTCTAAGCATAAACTAAAATAAAAGACATGTATGATAAAAAAAGAGGATAGTTGAAGGATAGGGTATTAGATTCTTGCCTCCAACTTTAGGGCTATGAGAGATCGAGGCTAACACCCCTACTCTTAAGATGGTTTCCACTACTTGCAACTAGGGAAAAGCTAGCAACCGTCTAGGGTTAGGTAGTGAAACCCTAATTAGGGCAAATAAAGAATCCCAAGGCTTGATAGAATTGTGTAGATCTCCTTGATAGGAAGGTCTCTTCATGCTAGTAGACAAAATGCTAGCAAACAAACCCTACCTTAGTCCAAAGCACTTCAAGAATGACGTTAAATTAGGGTTAGGAGATAAACTTACCAACACTAATCAAGAAATGAGCAAGGAGATGCGCCTTAGGTCACCATTGAGCACGAGTTGTCACAACTATTCTTAGCATCCACTTCACATGTGACAATCAAACCCTAGAAATTTTGTCATTCACCATTCATGCAAGAGAAAAGGATATCCCAAGAGAAATGTGCCTAGCTTCAAATGCTCTCATAAACCAAGAGAAAGATAAAAGAATACATAATTTGAACCCTTATCCCTGATTTACAAATGAGGTGAGGATCTCTTATTTATATGAGACAACCCTCAACTTTTTACAAAATTGAGCCTACAAGTTAATGAGCAAGGAGATGCACCTTAGGTCATCCTTGAGCATGAGTTGTCACAGCTATTCTTAACATCCACTTAGCATGTGACAATCAATCCCCAGAAATTCTTTCATTCACCATTCATGCAAGAGAAAAGGACATCCCAAAAGAAATGCGCCTAGCTTGAAATGCTCTCATAAACCAAGAGAAAGATAAAAGAATACATAATTTGAACCCTTGTCCCTGAGTTACAAATGAGGTGAGGATGTTTTATTTTTATGAGACAACCCTCAACTTTTTACAAAATTGGGCCTACAAGTTAATGACAAAATATAAAAATTTGGGCTAGTGCACCCATAAACTTGGGGACACAGCCATACATTGACATAAAATAACAACAAAAATGTGAAATTAGGCTCCACTAAGTGCAAGGTGAGACAAAAGGAGGGCGTCATGCCCCAACTAACCCCAACAGATGCTTTTCCCTCGATGCCCTCCTTTTTAGCCATGTAGGCTTCTTCTTTAAGGAATGATGCCATTAATATAGAGACCAGGAGGAGGGGTTTTCTATCAAAACAATAGGTCCAAGTGGGAAAAATGAGGTGTTCTAAATCGGTGTGACAACCCTCACATGCGCTATTGTAATGTCCCTTTTTGAATGATCACCTTAGGTAGGTGACTTACTAGCCTATTTAATTTTTTGTAGGCTATAGTCGACGAAGAAAGGGATTTAAAATTATTTAATGTCAACTTGGCAAAAAAGCAACATTAAAAAGGTGACCTTGAGTAATTAAATAAAGAGGGGGTCATAAAGCGGCATTGACTTTATAAAGTCACTTTATTTAAGTATTTGAACGAGAAAAGGGTAAAAGTGGCCCAAAAGGGTAAAGTAAGCTTGAAAGGGTAAATTGACCCCTCTCTCATTCATTCATGACAATTTTCATTTTTGAAAAGGACTTGGAGAGCTCTTGTGGCTTCTTGGCTCTTGGGATCGAAAACCTAAAAGAACATTGGTTTTGGTGGTAAAACTATCCACCCTAGCTGATTGCAAAGGGGGAGATTACTCAGGCCTTTCATTGTGATTCATTGCCGTGGAGGAGGAACAAGGGTATCAGCAGATTTGTGAAGTTTTGGTTGAGTTTCAGTGATTTCTTGAGGAGGGTGCACACTTATACTTGAGGACGCACTCGTTGTGAGAAAGAGCAAGTTTCGAGACAAACTTTTCTTGCTAGCTATTGACTGCCAAGAAGGTAGTTGATTCACCTCTTGTGGCCGAGGTTTCAAGTGTGGGCCTACAGATCTGAGTGTGTGGCTGTTAGAGGGGGCGTTTTTACTCTTGAAGGCTCGGAACACAAACACATTGTTATTCCCTGTGGGGTCTGCCATTTACTGTTGAAGAGGAAGGTGACTTGCTACCATTGACTGTGTATGAGTTCGCTGTCTTCGCTTACACACGTTTCCAACTAAAGAAAGGACACATTCACATCTTGAGAAAGGGGCGCACCCACCTCTGAAAGAGGGGTCTGAAATCACTGCTGTTCACTGTCATTTATTACTAGAAGAAGGGCCACACAACACTGGGAAGAGGGCAGATTTGTGTGGCTGTTCACAGACTGAAGTGTTGAGGAGCTGGCTGCCACATTTTGGGAGAATTGTGACACTTCCAGGAGGTATTTTGCTGTCCAAGCAAAGATGCAATCTACAACAAATCCACATTTCTGAAAAGTACATCTTAAGTTTGGTTTTAAATTTCTCATGTACTGCTGTAACAGTTGGTAAAAATCTACAGGCATATTCAGGCAATATCGTAAGTTTTGTTGTGGTTCTAAATGCAATAGAAGCAAGTTTGTTGTGCCTATTTCATAGGCCAATAGGCATAGCCCAATGTTAATGTGAATGGGATTTGAATTTTGAAACCTCACCTGCAAAACCAGCTCACATAAAAGTCATAAAATCAAATAAAAATCAGATCTTACCAGCTGGGAAAACTACAGGGGTATTAAAGCTCCGTCATCAAAGTGTTTGTCAAAAGTCCTAAACCAGAATACATAAGCAGTTAGCACAAAAGTCATATCAGACCTAGTCAGGGAATCTACAACTATCACCTCTACAAAGCAAAATATGAGTGTGGTCATGTGTCCTAATGGGCCCACTTCTAGAAGCACCGGACACCAACCCAGGGCCAAATGGCCCAACATAGGGCAGTCATTAATGCCACTAAGCCAACACATCTTGGAATGAAAACCAAGAGGAAATGTCATGACTTGATTAGGGGTATTTAGCCTCAAAATCAACACTATACATAATATAGCCCCAAAAACTTGGCCTTTACAATAAAAAAGAAACCCTTGTCTTTGGTATGTCTGGAAAGGATGCTTCAGGCACTCTGAGGGGTAACACCCACCACAAGAGTTATACTATTAGGAAGACCTTGATTTACATCAAGCCCCACACATATTTTTGCAATCATTATGTGTAAGCCTAGTTTGTTAATCCAAACATAGAAAATGTCGATCTTATTCCCCATAGGCTTGAAAGTCCTAGGTTGCCTCATCTCCAAGGAAAATAATGGAAGTTTCACCCGAATTGGCATTTTAGTGACTTTCTCCTTGAGAGGATTAGGATGTGGAGTTTGTTCATAAAAGGTAAGCCCCAATAACCCCCAAAACAAGGGACCCTTGATCAAGACCCAATCCCTTCCCATGTCTCGGTGTTCATTATTTCGAAAGACAAAAGTAATGAAGCCCCAAGTTGCCATTTAGGCCCTAGGGTTGTATCCTAGTTTTTGGTCCCATGCAAAGTGTACCCATCGTTTTTGGGTTTTATCCCTAGTCAATTAGGCATGGAAATGACCTACGTATGCTGTGTCAAGATATTGAGCAATAGTATTTGGGTAGCAGGTGCCGGAGGTGGGGAATCCTATTGGATCTTGAAGGAAATACAATGGTTAAATATGAATGGGGAATGGGACAAGCAACTAATAATAAGGTGGAGAGGTATGCCTTACCCATGGGCTTGGAATTCATCGTTTATCAAGACTCCAAAAGTCTTGATCTTAGGTGATTCCCTATTAGTGATCACGCAAGCCAGGAAAAGGGTCTCCAACGACAAAGCGAGTAAGGAATGACTTCAACAAAGAATTTTTGATCAACTTGATAAAATCAGGGAACTTAACCTTCTGCACATTTGAAGGCATATCAACCTAGCTGTTGACAGGCTAACAAACCATTCTATTACCTTGGAGTTTGTTTTCTTTGTTGAAAATGGGGGCCATCCCCAACGTCGAATGCTCCCCTAGGTCATTATGTATACCACATCCAACATGATTGTGTATCATTTAATGGGTTTGGTTGGCATGGGTGTCATTAGGTGCGACTTAAATGTGCCAGGTGTGAGTCATAGCGTTTATTTAATCCCTTGTTTGGGAGGCCTTTCTCGCAGCTTCCTCCTCGTTGCTCTTTCAACAAAGCCCCTTTGTTTTATGCTATGTTACTGGATCCGCCACCCAAATGTGTAGGATCTACAGATTCGATACATATTCGAATCGAATCCTCCTAGGATCCTTCATGAAAGCGAATCCCCTGGAGAAGGAAACATATCCTGGTCCCATGAAACGGATCCTATGAAAAATCAAACAATTCTTGAAATTTTCAAATGGATCTTGAAACTTCCAGTGCTTTTATGACCCATTGATCCCCCCAAAAAATTTGTTTTTTAATGAAAAACTTAAAAAACCCTAAACACCTAACGGCTAAAAGCATAAACCCCATCCTTGCTCAAGGTTTGATCTATCCTTATGTCAAGATCTGCTCTTGAACTATAATGTATCGATATCAAGGTCTGCTCTCAACATTTTTATTTGATTTATCTTAATGGTTAAGGTTTGCTGTCAAGGGCTGATCTATCTTTATGTGCTATGTTGTTGCTCACTTCACCTACATTGTTATGTAGTCTTTCCATAGCCCTTCAAGAAAACCACTTTATACCTTGTTGATAGGGACTTGTGGATGTGGCTCACAAAAACAACGTTGTCCCTTGCTTCAAGTTCATTCTAAAGTGGTTTTTAAAATGATCAATATCAATCATGGTTACAACTCATCAAATTATTAGTTATGGTACATGAACTCTTTTCTTTGACAATAATTTTTAGTTCTACTTGTGTTTCCTGAATAGTTTTGTTTCTTCACTCTTATTTTTTATTTATTATAAAAATAATTTTTTATTTTTTTGTACTTGCTGTTTTCTCGCCGTGTCTGGATCCCGAGTTCTAAAAAATCTGGCGAATCCATATCCATATCCGTATTTTGGTAACTTAGGTTTTAATATTTATGGTGTCGAGTTTTCTTCTTGCCTCCGCTTGTGGGATATCTCTACAAGGGGATATCCACATTGTAGGTGTGTGTAGTGGTGGCTTTGGCGTGGTCTTGGTTGGTATCGGTTGGCCTATTAAGCAACATGATTTTTGGCATTGGTTAATAGGTAATTTCTTGAGATTTTGCTAAGACTTGGATTTAGCGCAAGCTTGTAGTGCAGTTGGGAGGTTTGGTCCATCCACTTGCTGGTTTGTTCTTGTGACCTCGCTTGGGGGAACAATGAAAGGTTTAGGTGCTGTAAAAACTATGGCAGGTTCTAGTTGGTATTCTAGTCTTGGTGAGGTGCAGAGTGACATTCGGGAGTTGAGAATCATGATGTGCAGGCTCAACTCGCAGATAGAGGGGATCATCGTAGCTGTAGAGTATATCTCCTCCCATGTTGCGCAATTGAAGATTAGGTTTGATGACTTAGATAGCCAAGTTTGGGAGCAGTGGGGCCAATTGGAGAAGATAACCATAACTTTTGAATCACACCAAGAGATGTTGGTTGGGCGTCATTCTCAGAACACCCTGTTTGAGGATTCAAAGGCAATTGAAGATGATTCTGCACGAAAGCCAACGATGGTGTTCATTGACATTTCAAACTCACATGGTTAGGAGGACAAAAATAATCTGGATGAAGTTTTCAGTGGGCAAGGCTCCTCTTAATCCTCTATTTTATTTTCTGTTTTTGCATCATCCTGTTAGGACAATTTGTCTAGGTTTATAGTTTTAAGTTCTCTGTTAAAGATGTCATAGCTGCTACAATTTACCAAGGTGAAGAATTTTTTTGTGGTATACCTCTATTAGGGCAAGAGCACTTTTGTAATTTTGATTGTACTCCTCAGGCCTTTAATATAAAAATTTTATTCGTTTCAGTAAAAAATAAGAAGATATTGAGCGTTAGTGTCTGCGATTGAACCTTGATCTATTTCAAGCCTCATCTCATGCACCAAAGCTTTTAACTTTTACCACCATTCCCTTGGGAAGGAAACCCAGTTTCCTTTCGCCTCTGATCTCCAAATGAACTTTCACCTATCTGGTCTTCCTTCAAGTCTTTACTACCTTAACAGGTACTATCCTCCTTTCATTGTAGACCTCCATATTTTTTTCCCTTGGAAAGAAAATCTTTATAGTTATAAAGAGAATATACATAGTTCCTTCTTAAAAATAAGTATATCAAACTTTAATCTGAAATTTACATGATCTTTTTCACCATTTAAATTGCTTGTGAAATTTCAATGCTTAACCTCATAAAAAGACTTGAAAAGACAATTTTAAAATGCTTCATTGAAACACTTAAGCACATAATCAAGTATGCAAACCATAAAATTGCAGGCAACATATGATAATGGAGTTCATCCCTCTTGGGCTACGTTTCTGGGCCACTTCCAATGAGAAGGCCGATCTTATTGTCTTCAAAAGCTTACATACATGAGTTTAAGAGTCACCTTTGAATTTTGTTAGTAAAAAACAGAAACCGACTAAACCACTGTGTTCCTCTCGAAATTCTGAGAAAAATGACTATAAAGTTGGCTATCTTTGACTGAGATCTCCTCTGGCACACAAAACGAGTCAACCTATGCTTGCACTATAAGGAACGGTACTTTTTCCCTCCTCGGGAAGTGTGCTCATCATTAGCCTGTACCTTTTGGGCGCCGAACTCCATTGGAGTTCTACGCTCAACCTCTCGGTCTGCCCCTTTTGCCAAATATCAAACGGATCAACTTTAAATAGAAGTTGCATCCTATATGGTTAAGAAACACTTGCAGGAACCATGGCTATGCGGAGGGTGCAGAGATGTTGGTGGAGGTAGAGGTCAGGGGTTCGATCCTCCTTGACCCATTATTTTTGGTAAACAAAGCCATATTGTGGCTAATCGGATGGTGACCTCCGATTGGTCCACCTGGATGCCACCTGTACATGCTCCCTGCCAACTGGATGGCATGTATATGCCATGTGGCAATCCCGAACTTTGCTACGCCACCATTCTTGCTGACCGTATATGCCACGTGGCACCCTGTGGCCCCTTTTTGCACCTTGTTGCCCCTTTTTTGCCACTTTTAACCTGTTTTGTCGAAAGTTTAGAACTCAATAACTTTCTCATCCGGAGGCCATTTTGCGCGAAACAAACGTCACCAAAAAGCTCTTGCTGAGCTCTACACTGCTGTAAGCTTTTGTTGCATTTTGAAGAGTTTTATTTTGATCGATCTTGGAGATCGTCCTGGATCTCCTACTGGGAAGCTTTTGGGCCATCAAAAGCATGGAATCATTCAGAAAACAGGTGAGGGTACTGTTCCCTCACTCTTCTAGTTTCTAGCCATCGTGTTTTGCTTGGATGCATTCCTTTAAGCCCCACTCGGAGATATTCCACATCACCTCTTTGTGAAGATCTGACCTTTTTATCAAGTATGATATCTTTCTATAGTTCATTGAGGTATTAAGGAGCAAACTCATCAACAAAAGGTACTTGAAACTGTACATCTTGATCCACAATCATAGGAGGCTCAGACAATTTTAAGTTTTCCACATTAAAAACGGACTACATTTGCATATAGGGAGGCAAATCTAACCAGAAAGCATTGTTACCAACTTGATCCAAAATTGTTAAAGGGCCATACTTGATTGGTTTCAACTTTCTACCTTCATCTTGGAGTTGGTACTTGCTGATGTCAAGCCAAACTTGATCACCAACTTGAAAGTGATGATCCACCTGATGCTTATCCTGTCTTTCTTTATACTTATCCTGACTTGATTCCAACTGCCCCTGCACTGTTTGATGAATCAACTGTATATGTTGAATAAACTTCAAAGCTTTATCCGCATCAACTTGACCATATTCCACTGAATCTTTTCTAAAAACAAAGTCTAAGGGAGACTTTGGCAAATATCCCAAACATGTTTCAAATGGAGACTTTTGTGTTGAAGAGTGTATGGCTCTGTTGTAGGCATGCTGAACATAATGCAACTGTTCATCCCAAAGCTTAGGATGCTTGGCACAATATCCTTGAAGAAGATATACCACCGGTCCTGTTGACCACTTCAGTTTGTCCGTCGGTTTGTGGATGGAATTCTGTGCTCTTCTTCAACTTTTTTGTGTCCATAAGTTCCGATAGAGATGACCAAAATTTCCCAAGAAAATGAGAATCTTGATCAGATACAATAGAAGTAGGTAACCCAAAATGAATCCATAGATGTTGGAAGAACAAATGAGCAGTCAACTCAGCTGTGACTTCCTTCTTACAAGACATTAGAATGCACATTTTGCTGAACCTATCCACAACAACATACAAGTAATCATGTCCCTTTCAAAACATATTTGACCCTCCTACAAAGCCCATTGACACACTTTCATATGGACGGGAAATAACAAGAAGTGGAGTGTACAAGCTTAACTTTCTATTACTTGGCTTACTTGTTGCAGACATAACACATCCTTTTACATACTTGGACACAGTATCACTCATCCGAGGGCAACAACAAAACTTTTGTAATAACTACAGTGTTCCCTACACCAAAATGCCCTGAAATGAGAGAAGTATGAGCTTCTCTTATCACATGCACTCTTTCACTTTGTGGAATACAGATTTTCCCAAGATGATACGACAACTTATTATGAACATGATAATTCAATTCTTCATTTTGAGAGCCATGCATTAGTGATTCATATACTTCTTTAAAGTCTTCATCATTAGTATATTGTTCAACATAACTTGAATGTACCAAAGGACTTTGTTGAATGACAATAGAAGCATTTTGTTGGAGGTCTAGATAACATATCTGCAACTTTGTTTTGAATCCCTTTCTTGTACTTAATAACCAAATGAAATTGTTGTAAGAAACCCATCCACATGAAATGCCTTGATTGTTGTAGCTTAGTTTGTGATCGAAGATATTGTAGTGGCTGATGATCAGTATGTATAATTGCTTCTTTACCCATTAGATAATGTTTCCACTTCTTCACACTTTGTACTAATGCATGCAATTCTTTATCGTAGGTAGGATAGTTAATTATTGCTTTGGAGAAGGTTTTAGAGTGATAGCATATTGTTTTTTTTATGTTGCACAAGACTGCCCCCATGGCGTAGCCACTACCATCAACCTCTATCTCAAATGGTTGTTGTAGATCCGGTAGTGCAAGTAGTGGAGTAGTACTGATCTTTTCTTTCAGAGTGTTGAAGGCTTTTTGTGCTTTGCCTTCCCAATGAAAGACTTTGTTCACACCTATTAGAGCATGTAATGGATAAGCTATGAAGGAGAAGTTCACAATGAACTTCCTCCAGTATTGGGCTGCTCCCAAGAAGCTTCTTACCCTGGTTACATAATTTGGCTTAGGCCAATTCACAATGACCTCTACTTTAGAGGGATCAATTCTAAGTTCACCACCCCCTACAATGTAACTCTAATACACCAAAGATGCCTTCCCAAACTCACGTTTGGACATCTTCAAGTACAATTTCTCCCTTACAAGTATATCCAAAACTTGTTTCACATGCTTGACATTTTCTTCCCAAGTGCGACTAGAAATCAAAATATCATCTAAGTAGACTATGACAAAATCATCAATAAAGGGACTAAAAACATCATTTATCACCCTCATCAATGTTGCGGGTGCATTACAAAGCCCAAAGGGCAGAAGAAAATAACTAACATAAATATGAAAACTTCCATTCACACATTTTGTCAAACAATTGAATAGCTAGGGTTTTGATTAAAATTTTACTCATAAATTTAAAATAAAAACCACCACTTCAAGATCTTCTCAAACACTGAAGTATCAATCAAATACATGAGACAAATATTTTTGGTCAAGATCGAGGAAAACCCTAGAAGAAGAAAATTTTATTAAGAAGAGCACTTAGAAATTTTCATCAACACAAGTATTAATTTCACAGACAGAATTACATCAATTTGGAATAACAAACAAATACCTCGAATTTTGTGCCAAATAACAATTGTACGACCCTCCACATGTGTTGTATGGCTTGCACATTTCTGATGTACTTCTCTGCCTCAAAGTTCATGCCACACATGCTAGAAATCACCCTGCTGTACGATCTGGATAGTCAACAATAAATGCACTAGCAGTTGCCTTGGATTTGTGCCCACACGTGTTGTGGTACGACCTTCTCAGACTGTTGTACGGTCACCTTTTGGTTGCCTTGGGAAATGTGTTGATGCTCCTTGGGAATCATGCCACTGCTGCTAGGGTGTCTCTTCTCTCTCTTCACTTCTCTTCTTCCTCTCTCTTCATTAATGGTGTGTCTCATTTGTTCTCTCTCTCTTTGTTTTATACATTAAATTTTTTAATTACTTATATTGACCACCTAATCTAGGGTTTAGATTCATTTACAAAATCAAGGGCCATCATTTAATGCACTCACTTTTAATAATTAATTCACTTTAATTATTAAATAACCACTTAAGTGAGACCCATTCTATAAAGTACAAAACATTACTTTATTTATATATAGTTCACTTTATACATAAATATACAAAGGACAAAGTCTAAGCCCTCCTCATCACATCCACACCAAAAATATGAGTGAGGACCTTCAGAGTTAACATTTTTCAACACTAGCTCGTAATGAGGAAGGTCCACAATACCATCTCCATCTTTGACACCTGAAACAACTCCCTCCTGCTTTGGAATCTCTCTCGGATACAAGTGCTCAACACCATACTGGAACTCTGAAGCTTGAGACTCGACCCGAGCCTCATTCACCTACTCATCAACACCATCACTGGACTAGCCGAGTCTCTTCCCAGTGCTCTAGAGAGAATTACTCTCCTCATCAGAACCATGCACATCAGATGCAACTCTCGCCTCATCCTCTGACTCTAACAACCACCCACCTTCTCCTGGACGTACAATGTGCCCTCTTGAAACATAGAGCCTGTCCCTGCGATCTCCTAACAGAATGGTAGTACCAATTGGCTCATCTCTTCGATACAGGAAAACATGGCCAGACCTCACCACCATCCCATAACCTTCATCCTCAAAGGATGATACTGAGAGTTTACTAACTCTCATCCCAGGAACAAAGAGCACTCCGTGTATCTCCAAGACCTCACCAAGGTCTAGTTGGAACTTTACTGTTCCAACCCCTCGTATCGCCACCTGTGGACTGTTTATATCTATTCTGGTCCAACTCCGTGAAAATTTGAAAGATATCGTAGATTCCATTCATGTGTTTGGCTGTTCCACTGTTAACAACCCAAACATTTTAAAAAATAGAGCTCCCTGTACTGGAATCGATAGAGATAATAGAAATCAAACTTTGCTGCATAGTCTTCTACTGCTGTAGACGCTGCCATGTCTCTCTTTGTCTTCTCTTTCTTCTTCTTAGGACACTTAGAGGCATAATGTCCCATCTAATCACACTGGTAACATCTGACCTGACTGATGTCTTTCTTCTTTTTGTTAGGTTTTGTTGCAAGTGCCACGTTCTGCTCCACTTTTTCATTGACTTAACTACCCAGAGACCCCTCTCGAATCTCCTCTCGAGTAAAGTCATCGCATAATCTGGATCAATTGTGAAGCCTTTCTCTACCTACAATGCACTTCACAAATACATCTCACTTCTTGGTGAAACCCTTCAGGGCTATCCTCACTAGTTCTGAGTTACGGACAATATCTCCCTCAACTTCTAACTCATCCTTGACTTGCGCCACACGAGTTAAGTAGGAGGCCACACCCTCATCCTTGTTCATCTTGACATTGTGTAGCTTGTCTTTAGTGCCATCTTGCGATTCTCGTTCTTGGCTTCAAATAACTGGTTCAATGTATCTCACATGTCTTTAACAGTTTTCTTCTCTACTAAATGTGGAATGAGATGGTCTTTTACTCCATCTAGGATCACTCTTTGGCCTCTGGCTTCAAGGGTTTTAAACTCATATAGTGCATATTGGTCTGTAGGCTTGGTCATCTTGGTGTTATCAATACTCCATATTTTCCATTCTTTTAATACGACATTAATTCTTACTTTCCATGTAAAGGTAGTTGGATACACCATCCAATCTATCCTAATACCGTATGCTCATCATTGGAAATCACCTACAACAGATATTAACTGAAAAACAACACAACTTCTTTTAACTGTGAATCACAATCTGAACCCTACTTCAGAGTACAACTCTGATACCATGAAGAAAATAACTGACATTAATATGAAAACTTCCATTCACACATTTTGTCAAACACTTGAATATCTAGGGTTTTGATTAAAATTTTACTCATAAATTTAAAATAAAAACCACCACTTCAAGATCGTCTCAAACACCGAAGTATCAATCAAACACATGAGACACAAATATTTTTGGTCAAAAGATCGGGCAAAACCCTAACTCCCTGGAAAACCCTAGAAGAAGAAGAGTACTCAGAAATTACTAAGAAGAGTACTTTAACACAAGAATTAATTTCTTCAACCCTCATTGACAGAATTACACCAATCTGAAACAACAAACAAATACCTCGAATTTTGTGCCAAATAACAGCTGTACGACTCTCCACACGTGTTGTACAACTTGTACCTTTCTCCTATACTTTTCTGCCTTGAAATTCGTGCTAGAAATCACCCCGCTGTATGGTTTGGACAATCATCAATAAATGCACCAACAGTTGCCTTGGGATTCGTGCCCACATGTGCTTTTGTATGGCCTTGTCAGACTGCTGTATGGTCACCTTTTGGCTGCCTTGGGAAATGTACTCCTCTTTGGGAATCGTGCCACTGCTGCTAGGGTATCTCTTCTCTCTCTTCACTTCTCTTCTTTCTCTCTCTTCATTAATGGTGTGTCTCATTTGTCCTCTTTCTCTTTGTTTTATACTTTAAATTTTGTAACTAGTTATCTTAGCCACCTAATCTAGGGTTGAGATTCATTTACAAAATAAAGGGCCATCATTTAATGCACTCACTTTTAATAATTAATCCACTTTAATTATTAAATAATCATTTAAGTGAGACCCATTCTATAAAGTACAAAACATTACTTTATTTATATATAATTCACTTTATACGTAAATATACAAAGGACAAATGACAAAGTCTAAGTCCTCATCACAGCCACACCAAAAATATAAGTGAGGATCTTCAAAGTTAACATTTTTCAACAAGGGCATTACCATCAATTCATACAATCCCTACTTAGTTTTGAAAGCAGACTTCCATATGTTATTATCATGGATTCGAATTTGATGATAGCTGCTTCGCAAGTCTAACTTAGTGAAAAAAGTTGCATTCTTTAGCCGATCCAAAAGATCATCAATTCGGGGAAGAGGATACATATTCTTGATTGTGATTCTATTTAGTGCCCTGTAATCAACACACATACGCCATCTGCCATTCTTCTTTGGCACCAAAACAATCGGTGAACCACATGTAGGGGAACTTGCCTGAATGTCCCCTCTTTCAAGCAATTCCTGAACCTGGTTCTTTATCTCTGCATTTTCAATTACTAAAGACTTGTACATGCCAATGTCAGGAAGAGATGCATCTTGCTGTAAGTGATTCTCATGTTGGATTTCTCTTTTAGGAGGTAATCCTTTTGGTTCTTGAAATAAAATATCATAATCAGATACGCCTTTAGTCAAGTCATTTTTAAGTTTTGGATCACATCCCTTAAAAGATTCATTTTGACCAACATCATTTGCTTTAACTATCATAAGAACAAAATTCTTACTAGCATTCACTAGCCTCTTCATCTGACTTGTAGAAACCAAAGAAAGATAAGTTTTCATACGGTGTGCACAGACAATGTACTCAACACCATCTTTAGTAAGCTTATACTTGTTATCTTCCCTGTTAAAGATAGCTTTCCTATCATAAAGATAAGAATTACCCAACACAATACCACAGTTATTTAACGGGACCACATCCAGATCAGCTTCATCAACAAATCCAGAAGTAACTGCAAATCTAAGTCTACACTGTTCTATAACTTGTAGTTATGCATTATCACAAACCCGTCCAAGTGGATATGGCTTAGGGTGCAACTTAGTTTCCAAATGAAGTTTTTTAATTCTCTTCTGAAATAAGGTTTGCTTGTGATCCACTATAAAAAAGAGTATCAATCTTTGTATGTTTGGAGATTTACCCTGATATAAAATAGCTCACTTCTTTTTCTTTCATTTACAACAAGTTCATGCTTTGAAATAGAAGTAGAAGGATTTTTACCTTGATGCTCTAGCAACAATCTTAGATTCATCCCCAGAGTCAGATCCCAAATAATGTTGGATGGCTCCAGCAATGGTCTTCTTGTCTTCCTTATTCTGAACCTTCTCAGGTTTAAGTTACGAGTGGATTTTCCAACACTTTGATGCATCTTGTCTCTTTTTCTAGCAATGTGTGCACGTAAGTTTTTCTCCTCCTTTCTTCACTATAGTTGTATGCTTACCTTTCCCTTTACCTTTGAATTTGTTTCCATCTGGTTTGAAAGGTTTCTTGGAAATGTTTTCATTTACATTCTCCCCCTTGGACTCCATATGAGTTGCTTGAATGCATACCTAATCAATGTTAGTCGGATTAAACATAAGTATCATATGACACAAATAACTATGTAATCTTCCTATATTCTTGAGAAGAGTTTCTTGATTATAGAAAGGTATACCAAGTAGCAAATCTTTTTTCTTGAATTCTTGTGTGTACTCCTGCATACTTTGTCCTTTACCTTGCCTCAAATTCTGCCAATCCATCATGGCTTGTTGCAAATAGCCCAACGGATAGAACTGCTTTTTTAACGTTGAAGTAAACTCATACCAAGAGGAAATAATTTTACCTTTTGTGACAAGATCCTCTTGCGTTTTGGTCTCCCACCATATGAGAGTGGTCCCTCAGAGTCGAAGAGAAGCCAACAAAATTTTAATGCTATCTTTAGTGAATTTTTCAATCGTACAATAAACTTCTATTTGACGAATCCAATTATCTAGTTTTTCAGCATTAAGTTCTCCATTGTAAATAGGTAATTCAAACTTAATGTTAATCTTTAATTGAGGCATATTAAAATCAACTTTTTGCTTTCCAGACGGAGAAAGAAAAGAACCATCAAGAAAAGATGGTGGGGTTTTAGGATGGCCCTTACCATCTCCTTCTCCTTTACCTTCAATATTAGATGGGCCACCTTGTTCGCCCTTCTTTCGATCTTGTTAAAACGCTTCCACCATTGTTTGCATCCTCATAAAAGCCTTAAGAAATTCTCCTTCAGATGGAATTGAAGAAGCCCCATCTTCTCCTTTTGGTGAAGCCATTCTACCTCTTCTTAAACCAAATTTTGGATCAAATTCCTCAAGTTCTCCTTCACCACGCTGAAGCCTTGTTCTTGTTAACATTCACAAACTCACAATGCAATGGTTAAGCTGCTCTGATACCAAACTTGATCTGAAATTTACAGGATCTTTTTCACCATTTAAATTGCTTGTGAAATTTGAATGCTTAACCTCATAAAAAGACTTTAAAAGACAATTTTAAAATGCTTAATTGAAACACATAAGCACATAATCAAGTATGCAAACCGTAAAATTGCAGACAACAGATGATAACGGAGTTCACCCCTCCTGGGCTACGTCTTCGGGCCACTTCCAATGAGAAAGCTGATTTTACGAAGTCTTCAAAAGCGTACATACATGAGTTTTGGAGTCACCTCTGAATCCTGTCACCCAAAAATAGAAACAAACTGCACCATTGTGTTCCTCTCGAAATTCTGAGAAAAATGAGTATAGAGTTGGCTATTTTTGACTAAGATCTCCTTTGGCACACAAAACGAGACAATCTCTGCCTATGTTGTACGAAACGATACTTTTTCCCACCTCGGGAAGCTTGCTCATCATTAGCGTGTACCTTTTGAGCGCCAAACTCCATTGGCCTCTCAGGGCTCAAATCCGAACTTAAAATAGTGCAAATGGGAGGGCGTAGCCACAAGCTACGTGCCCCTTTTCCAACACCAAATCCGCATCAAATATTTAAAATATATCCTCCATTAATTGTCAAGTAACAGGGTCATGGCTCATTGGTAGAGCGTTGCGCTAATATGGGGGAGGTCCCGGGGTCAAACCCATTGGCCTTGCCTCCCTCCTTTTAATGTGGTAACAATAGAGATATGGTGGAGTTGGCTCTCGGTGGTGTTGGCTGTTGGTTCCATGATCTTGTGTTGGCCCCACGATCCATGCGAGATGCTGTTGGCCTCGGTGTTGTCTAGCATAACGTTACACATGGGGCCTGCCCCTTTTGCCAAATATCAAATGGATAAACTTTAAATAGAAGTTGCATCCTATATGGTTAAGAAACAACTGCGGGAACCATGGCTTGGAGGATGGTGTAGAGATGTTGGCGGAGGTAGAGGTCAGGGGTTCGATCCTCCTTGACCCCATAATTTTTGGTAAACAAAACCATATTGTGGCCAATTGGATCGCCACGTGGTGACCTTCGATTGGTCAACCTGGATGCCACCTCTACATGCTCCCTGCCAACTGGATGCCATGTATCTGCCATGTGGCACTCCAGATTGTGCCACGTCACCATTCCTGCAGACCATACATGCCATGTGGTCCCTTTTTGCTACTTTTCACCTGTTTTTCCGAAAGTTCAGAACTCAACAACTTTCTCATCTGGAGGTCGTTTTGTGCGAAACGAACGTCATTGGAAAGCTCTCGCCGAGCTCTACACTGTTGTAAGCTTCTGTTTGCATTTTGAAGACTTTTATTTTGATCGATCTTGGAGATCCTCTTGGATCAAACTTGTGCAGAGAACTTTTGCTATCTATGCCCACACTGACTAAGTGCATATTTTGCTTAAAAATCTACTTTTCTTGTCTTACATAGGATAGTATCTACTATTGTGGAAAACTTAGCTACAAACAGATCTGCTTGTCAGCAGCTTGTTTCAAACTGAAAAAAAATTACTTTAAACCAAAAAGAAACTAGATTAATGACTGATATCCATTAAAACCTGAAAGATAGAGCTTTGATCTCTGGCTGTCCATATTCTCTGTCTAGATCATCATTCTTGGCATTAGAGAAAGCGTTTCTTTGGACAGGTCATCGGCCTTCTAATTCAACTCTTTGAGAGTGTGAGTGATCTGAATCCACTGGAAAGTGCCTATCAGGCGTCTTGTTTCATTCATGACTCTGCTCAAGCGTATATTATTCAACTTACATTTCATCTTGGCTCACTCTACCACCATTTTTGAGTCCCCCATAATATGTAATTTACTCAAACACAACATGGAGGCCAAATGAAGTAAAGAGCATAAAGCTGATAATTCAGCTTTTGTGTTGGTCCCTCTACTTGGAGCATTGCGAAGCTAATAACAATGAGAGTGATTCACATAAAGGATCACCCTGACACCACAAAATGAAGGATCTTCCTCATTGGCCCTGTCGAAATAAGCCCAGGGGATGCTATGATCAAGCTGCGACACTATTGGGATTCTTGGTTTCTTTTGTTTAACATCTGCCTTGAACTCATTTGATAATTTAATTACAACATAGATAATCTTAAATCTTGGATCTACCAAGCATCGAGAGGGATCCAATTTCTTGAGGTGTAATTTTTTTAATCTTAACTTCTTACATTTTAGAAAAATGTACACGTGAGTTTGGGTGGATTTATGATGGTTTTAATTTTTTTTATTTTATAAGCCGACATGGATTTTTTAATTACTTTTCATTTGGTTTTTATTTTTTATTTTATGACTCGACATAAATTTATTTTTTTAATTATTTATTTTTTGTAGTGTTACGTTACGTTACGTATGTGACAACATCTCCCCCATACTGGGCTGTAGAGCACCTCGCTACTCTTGGTGCAATTAAGCCTATCGTGATGGAAGGAGGTGGGTATGGAATTTTTGTGAAAAATAGCTGATTTACGTGTCTACCATATAAAATTCACCTATAAACCTGGAAAGACCTCATACAGTTTCATTGAACCATCATTTTTCCACTACTTTATATTTTCTTCCAGACTGGGTTGAGTCCATTCCATTGCAGGCTTCAAGCATTTCTTCACTTCCACCCAAACCGGATCTGCATATACACAAGACACATATACATATAGATGAGTTATTCTCTCTTCATGGATCTTACATAAAGCACAACACAAAGGTTCGATCCAGCCTTTTTTTATTCCATTATCCTAGGTGAGCATTTTGTTTCATAATGCCAACCAAAGAGATAGTTTACATTTAAGAGGGCCTTTGTTTTTCCAAATATAGCACCACCATCCTCTATCTTCATCTTGGGATTGAAGTTCAACTATGTTCATGTAATCTAGTTTCGCAGTGAATTCACCCGTTGGACTCTTTGCCCATACCGATGAATTTGTATCTGAATCATCTAAACGAATAAGGGAGGAACACAGATTACCTATGAAGACATTCCAGTCTTTTGCCTCGGCTCCACAAAGGCCAAAAGCTTCAACGGATTTCCATCTTGTTCCACCCCATGCCTGCGAGGTCTGAGCTTTGGCATCTACCAAGGAGTTTATAGTTTGAAAGCACAATTGGAGAAGTAGAGAATTCGATAATGAATAGGCGTCATCCGCCCCTTTCCACGGATCTTTACCTATCCATACCTTTCCGCTGTCTTCTAATTTCCACACTGTCCAGTGCCTGATTTGTGCAAAGGCCCCTACCATAGCCTTCCATCCTGTGGACCCATTTTTAGCTGATTTCCTTGGGATCCTATACAAATCCTCCATTGACATTCCTTTAAGATATTTGGACCTCATCACTCGGCCCCACAACGACGAATTATGGGTTAGTCTCCAAAGACTTCTTGCGGCCAAGGATTGGTTAAAAATATTGATGTTTTTCAGCCCCCACCCATCGAGATGTTTTGGAAGTGCTAACTTAGTCCATTTAACGAGAGGAATGCGCTTGACTTGCCTTTTTCTAGACCGAAGGTAACTACAACATATTTTTTAAATCTTTGCTAAAATTCCTTTAGGCGCATGCGCAATGGAGGTCCAATAAACCGGTATACTTTCCAACAATGTTTTTATTGGAATCAAACGTCCACCTCTAGATAGCAAATGGTTCACCCAGAGTAACGCCCTTGCTTCAATCTTGTTATTACAACCATCTCCAGTCTTCAAAACGATAAGCGTTTGGTTTCAAGTGAAAGCTAAGGTATTTGAATCTGTCGGCTTGGACTCTTAGGAAAAGGAAATAATGAAGTGGCTGCGCAATCTAATTCTTGCAAGATAGAGTGAGTTATAAGACATGATTTGCCAATGTTAATTATCATACCTGTACCTGCATTGAATGCCTTTAGGACAGAGTCGAGGGTGTGGAATCCCCGAGGAGAGCCTACTGCAAATAATACAATATTGTCGACAAATAACAGATGCATGAGCGCTTCTGAGCTTGTGACTCTTAATCCTGTGAGATCTCCTTTCATCTTGGCATTCTGTATTAACGTACTAAGGGCGTCTGCTATAAGAAGAAAGAGAAATGGCGATAATGGGCATCCTTGCCTTATCCCCCGAGAAGCATAAAAAAAGGGAGATTGTGCACCATTTATTAACACAACATATGAAACCGATTTTATGCACCCCATGATCAAGTTAACCGAAGTTAAGTTCATTCCCATAGTAAAACAAGACATAGATATGTCCAACTCACTCTATCAAATGCCTTTGACAGATCTATTTTGAGGATAGTTGAATTTATATTATTGCATTTAGCGGAATGCGTGGCTTCGTGTGCTAGGGAGACAATGTGAATTAGCCTTTTCTGGAGAAAACCGAACTATTCTGCTGATATAATAGCAGTGGATATGGGTTTAATACACCGAGCAATTAGTTTGGAAACTATTTTATAAATGATGTTGCAACAGGAAATCCGGTGGTATTCTTCGAATGACAAAACTTCTTACTTCTTAGGGATTAACCTTAGGAAGGTGTAGTTTAGAGCACCCAACTTTTTGCATGCCGATTTTGATTCCTGAACGACCTTAAGGATGTCAAATTTCATCAACTCGTAGAATCCTATATAGAATTCTACCGTGAGGTTGTCAGGCCTCGGGATTTTGCCCCTTTTCATTGATTTTAGAGTACTCTAGACTTTGTCCTCAATGATGTCTTTTTCCAATTCCATGTTCATCTCATCTGTAATAAAACATTCAACCTTAGAGATAATATGAAGAATTTCTTCTATCGGACAACCCAACGTCTCCTTGAACAGAGTGCTAAAATATTTAACTCCTTCCTCCGCCATATCTCTATGAGAACTCACCAACTCACCACTTTGAGAGTGAATCTTTAAAATTTTATTCGAGTTTTTACATGAGTTCGCAAAATGATGGAAGAATTTTGTGTTGTTATCCCTCTCCTTGATCCAGATTGTTCGGCTCTTCAAACGCCACACGACTTCTTCCCTATTCAGCAGATCCTGCCTTTCTGCTTCAAGCCTCCTCAATGACCTAACATCATCGTCCGACGACAATCCATCTTCATTATTATCATATAACTATTTATCCTAGCTTCCACTTGCTTAAGACTGGCCTGCATTTTTTCGTTGTATCCTTTGTGCCACTTCTTGATCACTTGTTTAACTTTCACTATGTTTTCCGAAAATTGCATCATATATGTCTTTGAAGGATCCTTAGTAAGATTTTCCCAAACTTTTTCATTTTTTTAAAATTCTGCATCCAAAAGCCACGATGGGTTGAATTTCAGAGGGGATATTGGCTTTTGGTCTTCCTCTTCTGTCCTTAAGAATATAGGAAGGTGATCTGATATACCTCCTGTGTCTACCCATGATTTACATAAAAGAGATTCATGGATGGATTCCGAGACTAAAAAATGATCTAATTGTTTAGAGACCACGTCGCCACCTTTTCTTAAGTTTCTCCAAGTTGGCATTAGCTTTATTGGTTTAATATCAATCAACTTGTGTTTTAAAAAAAATGATGAAAGAAACCACCCAGGGGATTTGCTTTTGGATTCTGACCCCAAACCTCTCGAGATGAAAGCATCAAGTTCAGGTCTCCACCTAAAATAATGTTGGGGAAATTTAAAACACCAGATTCCTCCAAAGAGCCCCAATATTCTTTTTGATTTAGATAGGGGTCCATAAATATTTAAAATATGCACTTGGGTTCCTAGACTCTTGACAACCATGTCTACTTTAATAGCTGAGTTCAGAATCACTGAATCAATGGATTGGGTGCCCAAGCTGTCAACAAACCCTCGAAGTGACCTTCCAGTCGTGGCAAAGGACCATCCTCTAAGCCAAGGTTCCAGAATTTCTCGTGCCTTGTGACCAGCTACCATTATTTCTTGAATCATTATGATATTTGGATTAGAGACTAGTCTTTTGAGGGCTAGTTGTTTCTGCCCCCCCGCCTTACCCCTCTTGGGTTGAAAGAGAGAATAATCATGACGAGCCCTGTTTAGGGGTCTTCAATGCTTCAAGAGCCCCATGGATCGTCGCATGTTTTCCTTTTTGAATGTCATTAACTGCCTTTTGTTGAGCCATTGACATATAGGATTTTCTTCCTATTAGTGTTTGTCTGGTGGAATCGGTGGCTAAACCTCCTAGTGGGCCTTCTACCAGTTTTTCTTTTGAAGATGAATGAAGATTATATGTTTTTACAGAACTTGCTTTGGAGGAAATAGATGAAGAAGACAGGATTGAACCTCTTAGACTAGGGGCTCGGATATCCTTGTTAAACTGGGTTTTTTCATGTTTAGCTTTTGAGACCAGATGAGGGGAAGACGGGGCTTGATTTCGGAACTTCAAGGGGATGGTGGACTCTAGACCCCCTTCATTTGACTCGGGCACCGAATTGATGCCCAAGGGCAAGTCCCTCACCTTATCCATGTTTTGAGTAGGAGGATCTGGAATGGAAGAAACATGGGCCTGAGAATTTGAAATAGGCAGAACTTCAGAATCTTGATGCTTACCAGTGGATTCTGAAGGTACTTGACGGGTGAGCTCCGGGTCCTTTGACCTTCCAGCCTTCTCGATGTTTTCCTCGATAAAGTCCTTGTGATTCTGGGAGATGACTGACAACTTGTCTGTCTTTTTCACCCATATTTTCTTAAAAACCTGTTTTGGTCTTGAAGAATCACAGTATGCCTGTATGTGTCCCACTTCATGAGAAGCATAGCATCTGAACGGGAGCCTCCAATAATCTATCTTTTGAACCCAAGAGAAATCTTCAAAGATCAATTTGATATCCGCTGCTAATCCATCCCTCATATCTAGCTCTACTTGGATACGAGCCCAACACCTGTCCACTTTTTGATCCCATTTCTTTTCTAAACAGATGAAAATTCCAACCTTATTTGCAATGCCTGTCAGCATATCCTCCCTTCAGAACACCATTGGGAGACCCGACAAAGTTGTCCATACTTTTTGACTATTGCGAGGTTCTCTTATGGGATCAAAATACACGTTCCAGGGCTTCAAAATCAGACCTGACTGTCCCCAATTCCAGTTCTGGCCTAGAAAGGAATCGGCTTCAAATCCAGCCCCTGGGAAGAATGTGAAAGGACGGGATATACCCCAGAACTGGAACCCAGTTTTCCGGCAACCACTTTGGTGGTAGGGCTTCTTCTCTGACAAATTTGCTGCAGAACCTTCATATGAGGGTTCTTCCCATCAGATTAGGAACGCCTCTTATAGCCACATCCTTGCCTACTACCATCGTTACCCACTGCTGCGCTCTTATACACTTCTTTTTCTTTAATTTTGAACTTCTGAAATCACCTTTTCCTGAAAACTATTATTCGGACAGGTATGCACTTTGGTGACAATGGATGTTTCAAGGGCTGGGGAAAATGAGCCTTGAGCATTGCGATCATTAACTGCAGCTTTAACTGTGTCATTATTTACCTCACTTCGCACGAGAAGACACGCTTGATCATGTGGACCCGCGTCCTCAGAAGTAGCCTTCAGCTGGAAATTCACCCTTGGATCAGATGGATAATGAAGACGTGTTGCCACTGTGTCAGAGAAGATATTACCTAGGACCGGGCTGTACTCCCCATAATCTAACAGCTCTTCGTCCATTGGATTAATGGGTAACATGAGGAGTCTGGTCACTGATGGCAACTAGATTTAGGAGAGGGAACCTGGAAAAGAAAACTTGATACTCAAGTCTAAACCCTGATGTCTCCAAACCTGAGGCCCTGAAAACAAACCCCTCCCCTTGTGGACACCAAACCTCCAAAAACTCAATTTTTTTTACAAAACTCCTTAGACCTCCATATTTATTTGGCAATACTTGTCTAATAAAAACTTTGGCAAACACAGGATATAAAGTTTAAACAATCTTCAGTATTAACAGAGATCTAAACTAAGGAGGTTTGCACATTCTGCCAATCCAGTTGGTGACGAGAGCCCATGAGACCAATCTGTATTGGTATTGTATAAACCATACACCGATCTAAGTCTGAGCCTTGTTGTTCGAAACTCTGGGTTTCTGATGAGAAATAGGGTTTTTCGTAACCGTCTTTGACATCAATCCATTCCAGGTAAAATTTTAAGGATCCATACGTATCTTAAAGTGTAGAAACCTTGGTGAATCTTACGAATTCTTAAAACACCAACTGTAAAATGTTTAACAATATTTCTTTTTAAAAGATTTCAAATTTCTAAGGTATTTTTATAGTTTCTAAAAAATTTTGGTGATTTTTTAAGTAAAATACTTTTACCCTATAGAATTTGGGCAAATCATTTTTTGAAAAAAACGGAAATTGAAAAATTAGCTGAATGGTGAATTTAGCCGTGCTCCATTCTGATGATCCACCACTTGGCATGCACCAATCTTCATATTGTGATCCATGTATACCCCAGCTATGCCTCACCCCCATCATGAACTCATGAACCTGTGTTCCTGCTTTCAAATATTTTTCCCATCCTTCACCTTCCTCCCATGTCTACATTATACATCCCTCCCACACTAATTATAATAATAATAATAATAATAATATTGCATCACATACAAAGTTACAATATTGCAAACAAATTCAAATGCTAAAAATAATATGCAAAAACCTTAGTTTTTTGATTTCAATCTGAACTGCAACTAGATACTTAACTGATCTTCCTTTCCTTCCTACAAATTTCACAAGATGCCTTTCGTTCCTTCAAACTAATTCCTATTCTCTAGATTCTATCCACACTTTTTTCAAGTGATATTTGTACGATAGTCCATCTTGTCTATGTTGTTTACTCTGACACAACTTCTTTATACCTTTCCATGGCTTCCCACCCCTTCGTTGGCTATGAAGTCCGTGACATCTTTGGTCACACACGTCCTCTCAATAACAGGTTTTCTTAGTTTTCTATTGGTCATTTTAGACAATAGATTGAGTGCTTTAACCCTCATTGGCCTACATCAGATCTACAGACAAAATACTGAAATCGCAATGGCTAACCCCTCCAAGGGAATGTTGAGTTATGGGGTAACTCAGGATGTCCTCCATGTGGACTGCCTAGCATGGAGGCACTTTTATCAGTATAGGTAGGTGAGTAGAGTGTGAGATACTTTGATAGGTGGCATGGATCCAGCTACAGAGAAATGCAGTGAGTTAAAGTCACTTTTGCATTTGGCATGCAAAAAGTATGATTTTGGCACAAAAATTGAAATTAAGGTTTTGGAACCCTAATTAGGGTTTGGTGACCTAATTTCTTAGTGACTTATAAAAAAGTAGTTAGGGTGCAAAAATCATTCATCTTTTGTGAGTATCAGGGATCAGAGCAGTTGAGAGCATCGGTTGATCAAGGAGGGCGAACCATCTGAGATAGATGGGGGCACATCCTTGAGGGCAGTGAGAGGATAGAGCTTCAGAGATTGAGGAGTTCTTTCACCCGGGTAGTGAGAGATATTTCATTGAGCATCTTCAGAGACTGAAGAGAAACAACAATAACAACAGAGTGAGTAGCTGGTGAGGAGGATGTGAGCAGCAACACCAACAACATGTCACATGTGTGGGTGATGTCAAGCAGCTGTTGGCACGTGTTGGAGTCTGAGAGCACCCAGAGAGCTGAGGTCCTTCGTCAATGACTGAGGAGTGGCCATTAGGGTTCAATCAGAGTCAGACTTAGGGAAAATTAGCTGGGACATGTCTCTGAGGAAGAGAGATGCAACTATACTGTTGGGGGTCGTTTTGAGTGATTGAGGACAGAGTTGACATTCCAGAGCAGAGCAGAGTAGAGTAGAAGATTTGAGAGAGCAGTCTTCTGAGATTAAACCGAGAGTATAACATCCAGTGATTGGTTGAGATTGAGTTGAGAGTTACAGCCGAGGGTGTATTGTTGGGTTCGCACTTTCCAAGAGCAGCAGTTGCCACTCCTGCAAATCTAGGGCTTTGGTCCTTCAGGTTCACTAGTATTTCTCTAACTCATATTGTACTACTTCTATATTATATTTGCTTTGGGCTAGAGAGAGAAGATAGCCTCTCTGTAGCTGGTTTTCCCCATTGGGCTTTCCAGGATAAATTCTGAGTCATTTGTGTGATTGCTAGTTGTTTATGAGTTGTATAGATGTTCATGTGTTGTTGATTCTAATTTTGTTAGAAGTGTATTTCATCTGGGATTAGTGAATTTTGTGGCCGTGTTGAATATCCGACCTTCTCAGAGCGAGTGGAGACCTCTGAGAAATTTTTACATGGTATTAGAGCCTGGTTAGAGGTTAGAGGAGGGCAAACACACTCAGATCTGCGAGCAACACACCAGATTTGTGAGGATTTAGTGGTGGAGTTAGATATGTGGAGAGGGTGACCAGATCTAACAGATCTGAAGAGTAGGGTTCGGATTTGTGACTGTAGGGGTCAAATCCATCTGAAGTGCAGGAGCCAGATATGAGTTAGTGGAGGTCAAATAGAGACCAAATCTACCTAAATCTCAAGTGCAGGAGCGAGATATGAGTTGGTGGAGGTCAGATCTATCAAATCTAATTGTTGGAGGAGAGATCTGATTGTGTGTAAGGGCCATTTCCATGTTTATTTTGCTCATTGAGATAGTTGGTTTTAGATCTAGATTGATCAAAGAGATGGCTAGCAGTTTGTGTGTGGAGGATTGGTTGGATGGGGCCTAAAACTTTAGTGCATGGAAGGCCAGGGTTGTGTTGTTTTTGAAAGAAAGTGAGTTATGGGATATTGTGGAGAACACAGACGTAAATCCCTTAACTATTCCTATAGATGCTACGACAAAGGAAGCTTATGAGAAGAAGAACATTAAAGCTTAGCGGATTCTCCTTGATGCAATCAAGGACCACGTCATCCCACACGTTACAAGGAAACAAAAGTATATGAGATGTGGGATGCTCTAACAAAGTTGTACCAAAGTTCTAATGAAAATAGAAAGATGGTGTTTTGTGAGAAATTGAAGAGCTTCAAGATGATCAGGGATGAAGGAATGGCTACCTACCTGACTCATATAATTCAGGTTAGGGACAAGTTGGCAGATGTGGGGGAGAAGGTGGAGGATGGAGAGTTACTTTGACAAGCCCTGAATGGTGTGGCTAAACCATGGGAAGTATTTGTTGAAGTTATTGTTGCTAGAGGGAATCTCCCCAAGTGAGATCGTCTGTGGGATGATTTCACACAAGAGGAGACCCGAAGATGGTACATTTAAGGGTCTTCTTCTACTGCATCAGAAGAAGAAGATGTGGCACTTGTTGCAAAGGGAAAGCAAAAGTTCAAGAGAGGTGAGCAAAAGAATGACCTAAGTAAGGTCAGATGTTTTGCATGCAATGAGTATGACCATTATGTGGGCCAATGCCCTCATAAGAAGAATAATAAGGAGAAGAGGGATAAGCAGGTGGCAGCGGCAGGAGAGGTGGATGAGTTCACCAATAGGTTTGAGAGGGAGTTATCTCTTGCCTCTTTTGTATCTGGCCATGCTAGCAGCCTTCCTGAGGTGTAGGTTGATGAGAGATGGCTAGTGGACTGCAAGAACTACAGTCATATGACTGAGATGCGAGTGGCATTCATATTCCTTCAGGATACTCTCGAGTAGACCTTGAAAGATTATGATAGCATTGGGCATGTGATCCGAGGAGTAGGTTCCTACTAGATTGTGGGGAACTCTTAGAGGTGGCTGGAGTGCTTTACATACCAGGATTGGGAGTGAGCATACTCTTAGTATCATCATTGGATGATGCAGGTTTCTCTGTGGTGTTTCAGAGACAGTTGATCTTCACTTATCTAGTGGGTATTAGAGCCTAGTTAGAGGTTAGAGGAGGGCAATCACACTCAGATCTGTGAGGATTTAGTGGTGGAGTCAAATATGTGGAGAGGGTGACTAGATCTACTAGATCTGAAGAGTAGGGTTTAGATCCGTGACTGTAGGGGTCAAATCCATCAAATCTGAAGTGTTGGAGTCTATATTTGAGATAGATCTAGTTGGTATTAGCAGGATAGAGACCAAATCTACCTAAATCTGAAGTGCAGGAGTCAGATATGAGTTGGTGGAGGTCAAATCTATCAGATCTGATTGTTGGAGGAGAGGTTTGAGACAAGTCTTTCAGATCTTGGTGTGTAAGGGCCAGATCCACGTTTATTTTTCTCATTGAGATAGTTGGTTTCAGATCTAGATTGATCAAAGAAATGGATAGCAGTTTGCATGTGGAGGATTGGTTGGATAGGGCCTAAAACTTTAGTGCATGGAAGGCCATGGTTGTGTTGTTTATGAAAGAAAGTGAGTTATGGGATATTCTGGAGAACACAGACGTAAATCCTGTAACTATTCCTATAGATGCTACGACAAAGGTCGCTTATGAAAAGAAGAACATTAAGGCTTAGCGGATTCTCCTTGATGCAATCAAGGACCACGCCATCCCACACATTACAAGGAAACAAAAGTATATGAGATGTGGGATGCTCTGACGAAGTTATACCAAAGTTCTAATGAAAATAGAAAGATGGTGTTTTGTGAGAAACTGAAGAGCTTTAAGATGATCAAGGATGAAGGAATGGCCACCTACCTGACTCGTATAATTTAGGTTAGAGACAAGTTGGCAACTGTGGGGGAGAAGGTGGAGGATTGAGAGTTAATTCGACAAGCCCTAAATGGTGTGGCTAAACCATGGGAAGTATTTGTCGAATCCATTGTTGCTAGAGGGAATCTCCCCAAGTGGGATCGTCTGTGGGATGATTTTACATAGGAGGAGACCCGAAGAGGGTACATTCAAGGGTCTTCTTCTACTCCACCAGAAGAGGAAGATGTGGCACTTGTTGCGAAGGGCAAGCAAAAGTTCAAGAGAGGTGAGCAGAAGAAAGACCTGAGTAAGGTCAGATGTTTTGCATGCAATGAGTACGACCATTATGTGGGCCAATGCCCTCATAAGAAGAAGAATATGGAGAAGAGGGATGAGCAGGTGGCAGCGGCAGAAGAGGTGGATGAGTTCACCAATAGGTTTGAGAGGGAGTTATCTCTTGCCTCTTTTGTATCTGGCGATGATAGCAGTTAGCTTGAGGTACAGGTCGATGAGAGATGGCTAGTGGATTGCAGGCACTGCAATCATATGACTGAAATGCGAGTGGCATTCACATTCCTTCAGGATACTCTCGAGTAGGCCTTCAAAGATTATGATGGCACTGAGCATGTGATTCGAGGAGTAGGAAGGGTCAAGTTCCTACTAGATTGTGGGGAACTCTTAGAGGTGGTTGGAGTGCTTTACATACCAGGAGTGAGAGTGAGCATACTCTCAGTATCATCATTGGATGATGTAGGTTTCTCTGTGGTATTTCAGAGACAATTGATCTTCACTTATCTAGTGGGATCTGACCCAGTGTTGATGGGTCATAGGATTGGTGGAGAGTATGTGGTGTGGAGGAGAAGAGGGATGAGCAGGTGGCAGCGACAGAAGAGGTGAATGAGTTCACCAATAGGTTTGAGAGGGAGTTATTTCTTGCCTCTTTTGTATTTGGCCATGATAGCAGTCAGCCTGAGGTGCAGGTTCATGAGAGATGGCTAGTGGACTACAGGCATTGCAGTTATATGACTGAAATGCGAGTGGCATTCATATTCCTTCAGGATACTCTTGAGTAAGCCTTCAAAGTTTATGGTGGCACTGAGCATGTGATTCGAGGAGTAGGAAGGGTCAGGTTCCTACTAGATTGTGGGGAACTCTTCGAGGTGGCTGGAGTGCTTTACATACCAGGACAGAGAATGACCATACTCTCAGTATCATCATTGGATGATACAGGTTTCTATGTGGTGTTTCAGAGACAGTTGATCTTCACTTATCTTGTGGGAGTTGACCCAGTGTTGATGGGTCATAGGATTGGTGGAGAGTATGTGGTACGAGGAAGACCTACTTCAAGAACAACTGGGTGGTTGTCAGATTCCTTGTTAGACTTTGAGATGGAGTTGGAGCTAAAATCTCCTAGTTTGGATGTGCCTTTGGAGAGTCAGTCCACAGGGCAGAGAGATGAGCGAGATGCTCATAATAGTACCAGCCAGAGACTGAGTTGGTATGAGATGACTGAGATGGATTTAGCTCAGGAGCGAGCTGAATCGTCTCAAGACAGGGAGATCAGGTATCGGTCAGTTGATTTGCTTGATGACAACTTTAGAGGTTGGATGCAGCAAAGACTCGAAGGGAGTTTGAGTTAGCGATTAGTGATATGGTCTGAAAGAGAACACGAGGCTCCTTTTGAGACCACTAGGATGGAGGAGGATTAGAGTACTTTAGGTCAGAGTGTAGCAGTGGCAATCAGGACAGATAGGGCAGTTCATGTAGCAGAGGACTTGTTGGATCTGGGCATCTGGTATGGTTAGACATCCCTCGTTAAGAGGGAGTGTTGAGATATGGGGTAACTCAAGATGTCCTCCATGTGGACTACCTAGCATGGAGGAACTTTTATCAGTATAAGCAGGTGAGTAGAGTGTGAGATGCACTCTGCTAGGTGGCATGGATCCAACAACGGAGACATGTAGTGAGTTAAAGTCACTTTTGCACTTGGTATGCAAAATGTATGATTTTGGCACAAAAAGTGAAATTAGGGTTTTGGAACCCTAATTAGGCTTTGGTGACCTGTTACTGGTTGAAATTGCAGTCCAAGCCACTAGTAAGCATGTGAGGAGGAAGTGACCACTGTCACCTTAGTCACTTCTCCCAACTACTTCAGAAGCCTAAGCCTCCTAGGGGAGAGCCCTATCACAACTCTGAAAAGACGAACACCAAAGGATATCTCTTTCGAGGATGTTAGTGACCAGTGCCTTATGGAGTCAATAAAAAGGTTGAATAAATGTATTATGAGCATAAACATGGATAGTGCCAGTACTAGTGCAGCAGTGTTCATCCCAGGTAAGCCCAATAATATAGCTAACTACCTCCTATGCGCAAATGGAGTGAGTAATAAGCAAATACTAGCAGAGATACAAGTACTTCACCACAACCTAATAATTCAAAACAAGCAAGTGGCAATGGATCGGTCATTAAAGAAAGTACTTATGACTGCATTAATTGTTCAGATGTTTAGTACAGTCTTAGCATGAGTAGGTACAATATGTATACTGCCAAATGTTTACCATATCAAGGTCCTGAACAAAATGTACAAGTGTCTAGCAGCCTGCAGACTGTGCATGTGTAACTATGTATAAACAACTCATAATCAGCAGTACTGTATGTAAGACGGTAACAATGCAAAACAGTATTCTTTAGTGACACTCTAACAGTTCAAAATAGTTGTTTATGGCAGCCTTTACTAACCTAATTAATCCAAACTGTGTATTTGATATAGTAAGCGTGAGCACAGTATATATCAGTCATGCATGCTAATATTATGACAGCAGCGATATCTTAGATGTTGCCTATGAGATAAGACATCATACCATCGTTCCAAGCATTCATACCATCTCTGAATACCACCATACAACCAAGCATTTACCAAGCTATTATGTCAACTTTGTACAATGTTGCAACTGTATGTGAAAGGTAAAAGATGCCAAAATAACCCACTACTGTTAGTAATTTATATTGGCTTCAACTAACCCAAGGAACAGGTAAAAGAGAAAGTATAGCAGGCTGCAAAAAAGGAGAGGGGCTGCCACTGTAAGGGAAGCCCTCAAGGATGAGAAGAGAGGCCTGGGAGGTAGTACCTAGGGCTACCTTAAAGGCAGACCTAAGAGGGAAAGGGCAGCCTAGGATAGATAACTAGACGCAGAGATGAAGGAGAGAGGGCTGCTGCTGTTAGTCTAAGGTTATTGCAGGCGAGGGGAAGAGCAGGTCCGAATGGAAGAAGGAAGGGACCGGCCTAAGGGAAAGGAGAGTTAGTGCTAGCGAGAGATGGAGGGGCCTAAGGTGAGGATTTAGGGTGTAAGGCGAGGGTGATGAAGGCAGCAGCGAAGGTTAGGAAGTGGCTTGCAACAGGCTGTTAGGGCCTGCATTTAGGGCAGCGAGGGTAAGAACTAGGGCAGCAAGGTTAAGAACTAGGGCAGCAAGGGTTTAAAAGAGACTTAGGAGGGTGGAGCGAGGGTGATGAGGGCATCTCGCATGTCTGTTTTAGGGCAGCGAGAGAATAAACTAGGGCAGCACAGTAACCCTAACCTAGGTTTCTACTAACATAAGACTGACCTAAACCTAATTTAACCCTAAAACTAACCTTATGCTAGGTTTTGGAGAAGAAGGGTATGAAAACAAAGGGAAACTAACCCTAGCAAAAACCCTACCCAACCTAGGGCATCTAGGGAGGATGGCTAACCTAGAGAGGACTCTCACAAGAAGGTGTGCCTCCACTTGTTAAGGTGACAAGAAGGCTGGAAATGGACTATTCTAGGAGAAAATGCAGTACTAAGGCTACCATTTAGTCTCGAACATGCATCATCTACAACATTCAAACAAAGAGATAAGAAGCCTCACCTTCAAGTGCTCGTGTTTAGCCAACAAATCAAAACATCACCTTGCAAAAAGAATTTCACCAAAGAACACCAGAAAAAGATTGCGTTAACCCAGAAAATCTCCCTTAAGAGTGGCACATCTCTGCAAAGAGTCCTAAGAAGTGTAAAACAAATGCATAATGATTTATCTCGTGAATCTTGTGTTAAAATGAAGTGAGGAGATCTATTTATATGATCTCGCACTCACTTTTACAAAAAATATCCAGGTTGACATTCCTTTAAAATGTTAATTTGAAATTATAAAATGTCAACTTAAAATCAAAACAAAATAATAATAAAATATAGCCATAATGTAGGCTCAAGGTAGGCTACCTGGGGTATTTTCCCACTGTGCCAAAATTCGCTCAAATAAGCGAATCATTCCGAATGAAAGGATGGAGTGAGCTGGAGGGAGGGCGTTATACCCTTTCTAACCCCTAGAATGCTGTAAAGTCCCTCAACGCCCTCCTCAAAGCATCAAGAAGGCCTGGCGTGGATGATGGCTTCCTCTGAGGAGATAAGGATAGGGAGAGAAGGTGCCAGCTGACTGAAGGGCCATGAGGGTGTTCTAAGTGGCTGTAAAGGGATAGGAATGTCTTGTAGCTGAAGTAGAGGCCACCAGAGCACGTAAACAAGATATGGAGCCATGTGACCCAGTGGTCAACCCTTAGGATCCCCAGACACCTACCCTGGGGTTAAAAACCCCAACAAAGTGCAGTCAGTAGTGCCGTTAAGCCATAGTACTCCTAAAGGAGAGACCAAAGGGCCCAACCATGATCACCATTGCTCGATAACACCGCTTTTGATCGAAAAATTGGCTCTGTCTCCGTGAGGTACACCTGAAGGTGTGCTGGGTACAGGTGCAGCGTAACAGTGACCTAATTTCTCAGTGACTTATAAAAAGGCAGTTAGGTGCAAAAATCATTCATCTTTTGTGTGTATCAAGAGATCAAAGCAGCTGAGAGTATCAATTGACCAAGGAGGGCGAACCATCTGAGATAAATGGGGGCTCATCCTCGAGGGCAGTGAGAGGAAAAAGCTTTAAAGATTGAGGAGTTCTTTCACTCGGGCAGTGAGAGAGATATTTCACGGAGTATCTTCAGAGACTGAAGAGCAGCAACATAGTGAGTAGCTAGTGAGGAGGACGTGAGCAACAACACCAACAACACGTCACACATGTGGGTGTTGTCAAGCAGCTGTTGGCACGTGTGGGAGGATGAGAGGGCCCAAAGAGTTGAGGGTCCTTCATTAGTAGCCGAGGAGAGCCCATCAGGGTTCAGTCAGAGTTAGACTAAGGGTAGATTAGCTGGGACGTGTCTCTGAGGAAGAGAGATGCAACTATACTGCTGGGGGTCATTTTCAGTGATTGAGGACGCAGTTGATCTTCCAGAGCAGAGCAGAAGATCTGAGAGAGCAATCTTCTGAGATTAGATAGCGTATAACATCCAATGATTGGTTGAGATTGAGTTGAGAGTTCTAGCTGAGGGTGTACTGCTGGGGGCGCACTTTCCAAGGGTAGCAGTTGCCACTGCTGCAGATCTAGGGCTTTAGCACTTCAGGTTCACCAGTGTTTCTCTAACTCATTTTGTACTACTATATTATATTTTCTCTGGGCTCGAGAGAGAAGAAAGCCCCTCTATAGCTGGTTTTTCCCATTGGGGTTTCCATGACAAATTCTAAGTCATTTGTGTGATTGCTGGTTGTTTATGAGTTGTATGGATGTCCATGTACTGTGTCACAACCGTATCTGGTTGTTTGACTTCAAGAAGCATATCCGACTTCCATGTTGATGAAATGAATGTATGAATATAATAATTTGATGGATGATTTACAAATGAGTAGGCCACCTTTTAAATAGGGTTGGCCATTTACATGGAGGGTCATGTCCTGATATTTTCAATTAATGTTTCATTAATTATCCTAAACTATTATTAATTATTAATTATTATTTTATTGTCTATTTTATCTTCATAAAATTGCCTTCCCCTTAGGAAAGCTCTGTCCGCAAAGCTTGATTTTTATGACGTCATTCTTCACTATGATTCTGTGTCGGTATTAGAATCGGACGAGATTTCTTCTGCGGAGACTTGTACTTCTTTTCCAGTGATGATTTTGCAATGTAACGTCTGACGATACTGTAATTGATGGCCTGGGATCCAGTCTTCACCGCGTTGACGACATTTGTTTTACTTCTTTTTTCTATTACCAGAGTAACTGTTAGATGTTTTCGACCTATTTTCAACTTCATAGGCATATGATTGAGTTTTGTGGCATTGATGATCGAGTGACCAATTATTTCCACAATATCTACATTGTCTTTTTTTCTTGTCGATAATTGTTATCGCCTCTTGTTTTTATTTTTTCCAATTTTCATTTTGCTGCTTTTGCTTGATGTCTTTCCACTTCTATGTTTGGTATGTCATGCATATTTAATTCTTTTTGGAGGTATGGTTTAAGACCTCCTAAATAGGTTTCGAGTCGTTGTTTGTCAGATAACCCAAATACTTGTGTCGATAGAGATTCCCACTGATGTGTGAATTCATCAACGCTTCCGTCCTGTTGTAATCTGGTAAGCTTTCTGAAAAAATCATCTTCTGCGATTCCTTGAAACCTTTTAAAAAATATTTTTTGAACAAGTTCCAGGTGTAGGAAAAATTGTCTCCCTTCCACCATATGTACCAATTATAGACGTACCCTTCCATATGCATTAACACATTTTCACCTACTCTTCGTCAGATGTAATATTGTAGATGTCGAAGTACTCCTTTGCTTTGTTTAGTCGGGCAACACATTGGTCTTCACTTCCATTGTATTTCGACATCTCTATTTTTTCCTTAGGTGGGTACACTATGTAAGGATGATATTGGTTGCTTTTTGATTTACCGTTTGATGGTGGCTTGGAGCTACTAGATGATGCAACCAACATATTTGAACTGCTTCGTTGTTTGCGTTGATTTTAAGCCTTTTCCTTCTCTACTATCTTAATGATAACGTCTATTTCCCTGTTTAATCGTGCCTCCATATCTGGAAGTGCTTTTGTTTCAATCTCTTGTTTAAGCGTCGCATTGTTAATCTTTATATCTTTTTCCCAATCTTGTTGATTCTTGGTGAGTGTTTCCTGTGTGGAAACGTGAAATGAGGCATTTAACATGTCTGGACTGCTGACATGGTTTGTACTAGGCATTAGTTTTTGTAACACTTCCATTAATGTATTATGGTTTTGCGTCATGGTGCTCAAATTCTGTGTTATGGTGTTCATGTCTTGAGTTATGGCACTCATTTTGTCATCCAAGTCTTTTTGTTCTCGTTCATGATGTTTAGTTTGTCATGAAGTCTTTTTTCTAATACTAGAACAACTTCGTCTTTGATTTCTTTCTTAAGCGTTGCATTGCTACCTTTCATTTCTTCCTTCTAGCTTTTTTGGTCGGCGACGAGGGCCTTGCTGTCCTTCTCCAATTTATCAATTTGGGCTTTTAACTCCGTCGTCATGCTTCTTAGGTGTGGGGGTGAGTAATTAGACCCAATTTTGTTTAATTTAAGGCAGGTTGCAACCCCCTTTTTTTTGGTTAATTTAATTATTAATAATTATTACAATAATAATAATTATAATAATTTAACTTGTAAGGGTTGATGGAGGCAAATAAAATAAAAATATAATTATGATAATAATTATTAAGAAAATAATAATATTATTATAATTTTATATTCTTATTAAAATATTAATAAAAACAAACAAATATTAATATTATTATATTATATTACTTATTTTTATTAAGTTTAGGGTTTGGAGTGACGACGTGGAGCTGATGGTATGGCGACAGGGGGTGTGGAGGTGTGGTTGTGGTGGAAGGCGAGGGTGCAGGGCGCGTGGGCTGGAGCGGAAAAGGAGGGATTGTTGGTCGAGGACGTGGGAAGGTGGAGACCGACGCTAAATGAGAGCATGCAACACGGAGTAACTGGTGGGAGTGGAGAGGGTGAGCGACAAGGAGTGTGTGTGCGGGGGTGGCGCCCATGCGGTTGATGAACTAGGCACAGGGAGCTGGGGGAGCATGGAGGGAAGGCGCAATAGGGGAGGTCGTGGAGGTGGAAAGCGGTGGGAGTAGTCGCACAGGGATGCTGGGACGAGGTGTGGGCGGAAGAAGCAACTGTGAAGATGGCAACGCTGGGGTTGGTGGAATGGTGGACATAGACACGGAGTGGGCAGCGCGGGGATGGAATGGGAGAATGTGAGGGAGAAACAGAGAGCTGGTGGAGAGAAGGGGGAAGGTTGGCGTGAGGTTGAAGAGGAAGATGGAGGATACAGTGATGGAGGATACGATAGGGATGGTGGTCAAGCGGGAGTGGAGAGAGGACGATGGTAGTAGGAGTGCAGCGGAAAAAGAGAGGAGCAATGTATGGAGTGAGGTGAGAATGGGTGAGCCGAAACCGAGCTCAAAAGTGGGAGGAGCAATCGCTCTGATATCAATGTCACAACCGTATCCGGTTGTTTGACTTCAAGAAGTGTTTCCGACTTCCATGTTGAAGAAATGAATGTATGAATATAATAATTTGATGGATGATTTACAAATGAGTGGGCCACCTTTTAAATAGGGTTGGCCATTTACATGGAGGGTCACGTCCTCATATTTTCAATTAATGTTTCATTAATTATCCTAAACTATTATTAATTATTAATTATTATTTTATTTTCTATTTTATCTTCGGAACACACTGCTGATTCTAATTTTGATAGAAGTGTATTTCATCAGGGATTAGTGAATTTTGCGGCCATGTTGAATATCTGACCTTCTCAGAACGAGTGGAGACCTCTGAGAAATATTTACAGGTAACTGGCTATCCCCAAGTTTGGATAAGGTAGGAATAAATGTAGTATTTCTGCACGTCAGGACTGCCTTTATCCGTATTTTAAAGAGAGCTTTTGTGGGGAAAGATTCCAGGTTGTTTAACTCAAGTAACCAGATATTTCAAAATTATTCACTTTCTTTGTAGTGCTGTTCAACATGGGTCTGCTCTAAACCGAGGTGTTTTTATTTTTGTTCTTTTTATTTCTTCTTCCAAATACGAGTCTAAATATGCAAAGAGATTTCGAAGCTGTACTTTGCTCATCATCACTGTTGTCTTACAAAATTGGCTGGTGTTACAGGTTTGACTCTTAGAAGCAGGTGGCATGGCTTCCCAGCTTGTCCGTGAGTGGACGGGTATTCAGCAGTTTCCTGTTGCTACTCAGACAGCACTGCATCGATTGCTTGGTAAATTAAAGCAAGAGGTATGATGCATGATGTTAATTTGTGTGTTCTTTATGGTGTTTCATGTTGATGTTGCTTTTCTCGATGTTAAGATAGGCATGCCGTACTCGTGTGTGAAATCTTATGCAGAGTATGGATACTCTCACCATCCTTGTTTTGGGCAAAGGTGGTGTTGGAAAATCCTCAACTGTGAATTCTATTGTTGGGGAAAGAGTGGCCATTGTCAGTGCCTTCCAGGTATAAATTTCTCTGCATATGCACACCATGTTTAAAGGATTGTAGTTGAAAAATTACCTTCATTTTTCTAAGCATATTGTTTAAAAATTGTTATAAAGTTGTTATGGGATGGGATTTGTAGTGGACTCGATGAATTGGGTTGTAATTGACACTTTTGTTTATCATTTTTTTTCATGTAAAATGTGCAGTCTGAGGCTATGCGACCCCTAATCTGTTCAAGGTCAAGAGCAGGCTTTACACTAAACATAATTGACACACCAGGGCTAATAGAAGGTGGTTTTGTTAACGACCATGCCCTTGATCTTATAAAAAGGTACCAATTTCACTGAGCCTATGTCATATTGCAACATCTTGTATATGATAATCTGCCAATTTTAAAAACACTAGGTCAATGCCCAATGCCCAAGGACCTCTAGTTGGGATCGGTGCATTAGCTTATGATATTACTATTTGTATGATGGTTGAGGTTATTGTGTCAGGTTTCTCATAAACAAGACTATTGATGTCTTGCTTTATGTGGATCGGTTGGATGGTTATCGAGTTGATGACTTGGATATGCAAGTCATAAAGGCCATCTCTAAAACTTTTGGGCAACAAATATGGCGAAAGGGTTTGGTGGTTCTGACACATGCTCAGTTGTCTCCACCAGATGAGTTAAGGTATACTGACTTTGTTGACAGAAGATCAGCTCTATTACGAGCTGTAGTTCGTCAAGCTGCTGGATTCAAGAAAAATGAAACTCAGGTGATTATATAAAGTATACATGACAGAATTTGGAGTCTTAAGGTTCGAGCTTGCATTAGGTATATGCCATATGGTCAATATTGGGTAGCAATGTCTTTTTCATTAATAATCAACTATTATCAAAGTTTTGGGGATAGTTATTTGTCAAATCTGGGTAATTTTTTAAAAATAATTTTCAAAATGGGGCTTTCTAAATAATTATAATTATTGTAATATTGGCAATGCAATTATTTATTATTGAATGCTTGGACTAGGCCATCCACAAGAATTGAGAATATCATCCAACATTCTTTGATGGTGGCTAGGATTTCCTTTTCTCGAGGGAGTTTCCTTTATGATAATGAGTTGTAATTTGAGTTGTATGTGACTACTATCTTTCACAATTTTTTAGTTTGATAATAAAAATAGGTTTATAATTTATTTGTCAGCATGAAAATATAATGAAACCGTATTACTCTGAGAGTGGATTCTTATCAATTCTAGTTTTATGCGTAATGCATAAATATATGTAAATGTGATTTGTTAACTGTATGTTACATGTATATATAGTTATAGTCTCTCCATATATTCGCTATTTTCTATCAATAAAGCCAAAATATAGGAAGGAAAAAATTAGTTAAGTATCTGCAAATCCTTTACGACTTTCAGCACTGATAATTCTTGCTTACACAAAATCAAACCTTGCTAAGAGCAACTAAAGACCAGATTGGATAAAGATATTTGAAGTATTGAAACTTCAATGAGAAAGCATTGGTGTAAATGATAAGGACGGGAGGTGGAGTGAATCGGTTCTTGTGAAAGCCAACACCTTCTGTCCAGTTGCTTTGCCCACACCTGCTTTGTAGGTGATTTATCAATTTTTTTGGGAGCTTCTATTCGGTGAACATATGAGGCCTTCTCTCAAGGCAATTTAACATTACAACAACTGACAAGGAGATACGCTTTCATTAATGATTACACTACCTTTTTCATGCCTGAATTCACCCCCTCATTCCAATCTCCCATTAGGAAAGTTCTAGCAAAGGTTCCTACAGGTGATGTTCAATTGCACCTTGCATTCTCACTGCATCTTGATGGGAAGCAGTTGTCTGTAGCCACCTATATAAACCAAAAACAGCAGTCACCCTCCAATCTTCTTCCCATTTCCTTCACTAGGAATCCAGAATTAACGACTCTATTCCAAATCTCAAATAATGCCATAAGCCTCTTATCCTCTCTGCGATTGGATCCCTTTCTTCTAAGCTATGTCACCCTTCTAATCTCAAGTTTGAACATATTTGGGTGATTATTTTTCATGCCATTTGAGCTGGATGAATTGCTTGGTGAGAAATTTAAAGTTAGGGGTACCTTTGGTTTCCTTGAATGTGAAATCTGCCTTTGCTGGAATGACAGTGGAAGGTGCTTTGAGTGTTCATGGCAAATTTACTTTGAGTTATCCTTTTGCTCAGACTTTATAAAATTCACATTAAAGTTCATTATCTGTATCATCAGTACTTTGATTTGCTTGTATGGATCTATCTCTTGACCTTTGGTGAAGTGATTTCAAGTGCTCTCTAAAGCCCTTATTCCCTGTCTAATATGGCATTTGGATACTATATTTACAGGTAACTTTACTTCATAATTTGAAGACCATGAGTTAAAAATGGAAAGATCACTATCCATCTGAAGTGACAAGGTGGAAGAATTGATTGTTGGCTTTTGTCATATAGATATTTGGGGACTTGCAATGTCATCCCCTCCTTGATTTCTACACTTTTCCTTGCCTCAACCCAGGAAGGAGGGTTGATCTTGCTTTTAGCAATGGGAAAGGTTTCTGTTAATCATGTTTGCTAATATGAATTTTACCAGGACTAGAAGGTAGTTCCTTGGAAAACTGGAGCTAAGGTTTTAATTAAAAAAGGTTTCTCTCTACTTTATATATCTTTACTTTTGCATTATAAACTAGCTATGACTATTCCCAAAATTTGCAGTACGAGAAATCACCAAGGTTCTGCCTTCCATCATTTACATCTTGATCTGTTACAAAATTGTCTAAATCAAGAATGTGGAATGCCAAAGACGAGAAGAATGATCAACCTTTGATAATCAAGGAGGAAAGGTAATAAGCTCTGAAACAGATGACTTATCAAAAAGGAACCTCAAGTATTATGTGAAAGATAATGCAAGAGAGAACATAATAGCAAGAATATAAGAAAAACTGGTTGTATTAACCAAACTAGTTTTGATCTTCAATGTTCTCATTAGTGGTACAATGATAATTCTTACAATAGAGTTCCTTTTAAGGACTCTGAAAAGTCGAAGACTAAGCCTATTTTTAGGGGAATCCTAGAAATCAAGGATCTGAAAAGTCTTTATGCCAGACTTTGGCAGATCATCAACTGCCAAAAATATGTTCTGTTAGAGGGAGACAACATGACAGTTCCAAAAACCTTGAAACCAAGGCCAGAACTCTGGGCCCATAAATGGAAAATTCAGTGTTTTCAACTTTTCAGTGTACCTGACGGCTTGTGGAAAAGTAGGAACTGAAATATGGCTAATGCCCCTGGACTGCTTTGAGTGGGTCCTAGTGAGTCTGTCTTGGAATTGTTGCACCTCTAGCCNCCAGTCAGGCTACTTGTGAAGCACTGTGGCTTTGCAAGCTTTTGGTAGATTTGTTTGATCAGGAGCTTAGGCCTACGGTGATCTACTGCGACAATCAGAGGTGCATTCATCTCTCTGAGAATCCAGTGTTCCATGACAGGTCAAAGCACATAGAGATCAGATACCATTTCATTCGAGACTACGTTCAGAGAGGGGCAGTTGAGCTTCGGCATATTTCCACTGATGAGCGGGTAGCTGACATCTTGACGAAGTCTTTGGGAAGGGGTAAGTTCGTCTTCTTCAGAGATAAGTTGGGAGTGGTACGGAACACCTTCCTCGGTAAGAGGGAGTGGTAGTTTTTGTACCTAGGCAGATGTTCCCTAGGTGACTTTATTTTGCCTAAGTCACTTAAAGAGGGAAAAAGGTGACCCTCACATTAAAAGTCACTTAATGAGACTTTATAACCATAAAGTCACTTTTTGATAAATTTAAGTGAGTGAGAGTAATTTTATTTATGAGAAATAAATAAAAGGGATTTTTACTCTCATTGATTCTCATCCGTTGGATTAGACTGCTTTTCCACCGTTGGATTAGAAACTCACTTAGGTCAAACAAAAAGGCATGAGGGAGGCAAAAGGGTTTACACTTTTCATTTTCAGGAGAAGAGAAGGAAGAGCTGAGAGAGGAGGTCGAGACTGGGAGAAGGGCACGATTTTCCAGATTGTTTGCTGAAGAGATTTTGGTGGGCACGAGAATCGAGACAGCCTTTATTGCCTTTGCACGGAACCCGAGAAGGTACGGACTGCATTTATTGCACAAGACAGTTTGCATTTAATGCTGTACGGTCTGCATAGAAATTGAGGGTATGTCCTGCATTTAATGTAGCACAGAAATCGAGGTACGGTCAGCATTTATTACTGCACAAAAATCGAGGTATGGCTGCATTAAATTCCTGCACAGTTTTTGAGGTACGGACACATTTATTTGGCACTGTTTTCGAGGAGGTACGGCTGTCATTTATTGCTGTACGGTCAGCATTTAATAGGCACAGAAATCGAGAAGGGTGTACGGCTGATTTGCTGGGCACAAGTTTCCAGACTTTGGGATAAAGTTTGCTGGTGGAGATAAGTTGTATTTTTCACCATTTTTCTGTCCTGTACTTTGCTGAAGAAAATAATAAATATCTCTCTCTTTGACTGGTTTTCCCCTTGTGGGTTTTTCCAGGGCTGATTAGCCAAAAATCTCTGAGTCAAATATTTTATTGTGTGACTGTCCAAAAGTGTTTTTCAGCCTGTTAGTGAAGTTTTATTGTGTGTTTAAATTGTCCAGAAAATTTCATAAGTAACTTACAGCCAATGCAAAACCGGCTATAAGTGAAAACCACGAAATGTGCATTTAAACCAGCATACAGTAAACTCAGATTTTTCTACATGGTATCAGAGCAAAGGGGGCAAAAAACAATGATTTTTGCAGACACACAGTAATTTCCAGAATGCAGAATTTTTTGTTATTTTACTTTTGTCAGTGAACAGCACTTTGTTGAGTTGTTGTTGAGATGGCTACAGGACTTAGATTGGAGGATAGGTTGGATGGGACAGGGAATTTTGTGCCGTGGAAGGCCAGAATTTTGTTGTTACTAGAAGAGAATGAGTTGTGGCCGGAAATAGTGAGGAACACTACTGCAAATCTGATCACCATTCCTGCATCTACAGATGCAGCAGCCTTATCAGCCTTCAATAAGAAGGACTGCAAAGCTAGAAGAATTATTCTTGATGCGGTTAAAGATCACATTATCCCTCACATTTCAGGAAAGGATAGGGCACATGAGATGTGGACAGCCTTAACCAGCCTGTATGAGAGTTCTAATGAGAACAGGAAAATGGTTCTCAGAGAAAAACTCAAGAGTATCAGGATGAATGGGGGTGAGGGAGTCATAGCTTACCTTACTAGGATTTCTGCAGTTCGGGATGAACTTGCAGCAGTTGGGGAGAAGGTTGCCCCTACAGAGCTTATCAGCCTTCAATAAGAAGGACTGCAAAGCTAGAAGAATTATTCTTGATGCGGTTAAAGATCACATTATCCCTCACATTTCAGGAAAGGATAGGGCAC
>LPNX010659390.1:159209-215196 GCA_001517045.1 Pseudotsuga menziesii | reverse complement strand
ATATGCGTTTTGAGGGCTTCTATCTAGCACATGAGTAAAAAATCAGGTTTTCATCGCCAAATTTGGCCAAAAAGTGTTACCCATCTTCATGGAATCAACTTCATTTCTGATCATCAGGGTGATGGCTCTTGGTTAAAAGATCAAGAGACAAGAGGTCTCATCACAAGCCGGCTTGATTATTCTAGGTAGTTCTTGTGAATGATACTATCACATCGGGTTATCATACCTAGATAGTAGTCTTCAGTCAGAGTAACTGTTTCAATTTAATATAAATAATAATAATAATAGAGAAAAAAGGAAAGAAAAACTATTATATTCATGGAAAAGATTCTAGAAATTTTTCAGAGAAGTAGATTCCTATACCTTATACTGATGGTGCAGATTATCTTTACTATAAAGTACTTTGTTTTGACTAGGATATTACTAAGTTTATATTTAACATGATTTTTATTTAAAGGGATGGGTTATTTCTGAATTATACTTGCGAATATAAATCAGAATAATGGTTTTTACTTAGACAGAGAAATTTTGATTGTTTTTTAATAGGTTTTAATATTTTGTTTATACTATCATTTGAAAATTGTATGAGCAGAGATAACTGGTTCGCCCAGGTCGTCGCCATTTGTTGGCAGGAAACAACCCTCTCATTTTTTCTATTATGCTGAAAAAATGATCAGTTCTCTTCTATGATTTATTTTAAAAAGATTATATAAGAGTGCCTTCAGAATCTTCGATTCTGAAGGTACTCTCAATTTCAGAAGAGTTAAGAGTCATATTAGAAATTTATGAAATACTTTCATAAATTTGATAAATTAGTAGCTATTGATCTTGTAAATTTTATATATAATCATTTTTTGTCATTATTAATTCATTTGATTATATATTGATTCATGAGATTTAAGGTATATTATGCTAATTAGTTCTTTGGATTAAAATGAAAACACATTTTGAACATGTTACAAATTTGGTTTTGACAAGGTATTTATTATCATAAGTTTTTGTAATTTTTATGATTAGAGTTGATTTATTAATTGGAATATTTTATGTTAACCCTAAATTTATATTTTACATATAACTTGATCTTTTAATATCATGTCATTGTTTTGTGGAAAGTGTACATATGTCTCACGAAATAACTAGAGTTCATTTGTATATATATCATTTTGAAATTTTCATTGTAATACAACCATAATAATCGAATTTTGATTTAGTGTTAGTTTTTTATAAGCTTCTCATCCGATCATATTTTGTATTTGGTCATAGGTAATTGGGATTTCATGAATTCATTCAAAACTATATTTTGTTATCCTTGAATCAATTACAAGTATAATAATGGTTTTGAATGGTTTAATTATTATCTAGAGTTGATCTTGCTACTTAGTTGTAATTACGAAACCCTAGGAGACATTATGGATTGTAATGATGACTTCACATCATCTGGTTTATGAGCACGATTGCCCTCCATGTGTAATCTTTGTTTATTATCGATTGACAGTTGTATTTATGGTACAGGATACGAATGGTTGATTTGATAACATATGTTCATATTTATTTTAATGATAACGATATTTTCAAATCGCCTACATAAATATTGATATCATATTAACATTTGGTTTTGGCTTTAATTTTGTGACACTAATCAATACAACTGACATTTGTTGGTTTAAATAATGGAATCGTGTCGTTGAAATTCAATTTCATAACGACTGATAACCATTACCATTTATGGCACTTGTACAAAGCTATCATTCCAGTCTGTGTATTATCAATGCTTCATTTTTTTGTATCATATGGTTATAAAACCCTGAATTGAGTTATTTTGAATGTCGAAGTTCAGTTAGAATTGGAAGTGTTAACATAATAATATCTAATATTTCGGTTAGTCATGACTAGTTTATCCATTACTCATAACACAAAACGCTAGCATTTGTTCTCATTATTTCAAAATTTGGTTACCATGGCCAAATTTGGGGTTCTTGTTCTTGTCACGTATGAATCAATTAGGGATTTGACGGTTCACATAATGCCATTCACTTGGATCCCTATTCCTTCAATATTCACAATTGCATTCATTTCAAACCAAGACCAGAGTTGCAGTGATGACAAAATGGCTCCTCTCAGCCGATTCAAGATTTTAGGGCCTGAGCTGGTGGAAGTTGATGAGAAAGTTGCTGCATTATTCGAAAAAATAGGATGGGGTTCGTTCTTTAGACATTTCAGTGGTCATAATATTGAAGTCACTAGACAATTATCTCTGAGCTTGAAGGATAATGTGGCTCAGATTGGGGGGTTTAAATTTATAATTGATGAAGATATAATTGCAGAAGCAACAAATCTTCCTCAAACTGGATAATGTTGGTTTAAAGGAGGAAGGGTTGATAAGAAAAGGTGCAGGTCATTAATTTTACCCTTACCCACTAATGCAAATCTAAAGGTTGGGGTTTTAGTTAAATTCTTAAAATCGAAATGGCGAGCGTCTTATGAAATTTTAGTCAAGTATGTTTCTTGTGACGGCCTTTTCCCTCATCTCCATTATTATCATTTGCGATTATTATTAGCTTTGAAAGGTTGTAAACTTAATCTATCATTCCACCTGCTTCAAAGCTTGAGGAAAATGGCACACTAGGTGCAAAATACTATAAGAAATCCTGATAGGAGCTTGTTCCACCATGGTTTGATTAAAATTTTAATTTAGCATCGGTTATCCCTTATTGGTAGATCCTAGGATGAATTATTGGCTGAAAACAAGTTAGGATTGACACAGTATTGGCCTAATCCTCCTCCTAAAACTTGCAGAAAGAATAAAACTCCATTAAAATCTGAAGTGGATGATGTTAATAAAGCTGAGCCAGGGGATAATAGGTTACAGGTGTTAGTTTTTCAACATTAATCTAGCATTATTAGGATCTTTAACTGAGAGAATAACAAGTACAGAAATCAAACACAAGAGATAATGAACATAGTTTTTTTCCTCGGGGAAACCATAAAGTAGAAAACCCCACAACTTCCTCAGAGATAGAATCAACACCAAAATAGTAAAAGCCCCAAAACAGTAAGTGATCTCCCGACAGTAGTAATCTTCTTCTTGTCTAGCGCCAGTGTCTTCTCCTTCCTCAACTATGCACTATACTTGAGTGTGGATGAGTTGTGTGATAAATAGAGACTCCAGTTCTTTATTTATACTAATCCCAACATGACTAAAACCCTACCAGGGCTGACCTCTACTAGGAGAGTCTAATAACCCTAGTGCCCTGGAACTGCGAGGACTTTAACCCTTAGACAATTGGAGGGTTACCCACTATGACTTGACATGACTTGCTTACATTATTGATCCTCCTGATCGAAACATCGAGGCATGAAAATATGACTCAATTACATTATAGATACATCCCAGAATAAACACTAGGTTACAATATATAAGATACATAGATGAATACATTCCGAAGTTACAAATACATAAACACTCCCTCTTAACTAGGAAGGTATTCTTTCGACACAATTTTTAGCACTGGTCTTCTTCTCTGTATCAACTAGATCATCTCATCATCTACATCTCAAGTCTTCTGAGTCTTCAAGTCATATTCATCTTCAAGTCATATTCATTCTTCGAATCTAGATCATCTCTCGATCTGGATCATCACTAGATCTGGATCATCACTGGTCATCATCACTCAATCTGGATCATTATTGGGCATCATCACTGGATCTGGATCATCATTGGCAATCATCATCATGGGTGCTATCTTAGGATTCTTCTCGTCATAGGAATTTCTACAGATCCAGCCCTTTTTCATGCTGGTTGTAGGCCTAGCCTCCATGTAGGTCTTCTTCAGCACTTATATCTGACACTAATTCAGAATGGCCCACCCAGCACTTACATCTAACCTACTCATCAGAAAGGCACGCCCAACACTCACATCGGATCATGTAGGAACCAATCCTATAATCATATCAGAAAGGCCCAGCACTCACATTCACCAGCATGATAAGAACTCAAAATACTATCATTTGTGAAATGGCTCAGCACTTACAACCACCAGCATGATAGGAACCCAAACTACTATCATCTATGGAAAGGCACAACACTCACATCCACCAGCATGGTAGGAACTCAAACTACTACCATATGTGTAAAGGCACAACACTTACAATCACGAGCATGGTAGGAGCTCAAACTACTACCATCTGTGAAAAGGCACAGCACTTACAATCACCAGCATGATAGGAACTCAAACTACTATCATCTATGAAAAGGCTCAACACTTAAAACCACCAGCATGATAGGAACCCAAACTACTATCATCTGTGGAAAGGCCACTGCACTTACATCTGATCATGTGGGAACACATCCCTCAGTCACATCAAAATGGCTCTCAGTCTTAGACTAAGGATTCCTGGTACCTCACCAGGTAGCTCCATTCAAAGAATGGCGGTAGCACTTATATCCGACACCAAGTCAGAATGGCCAGCACTCATATCTGACATGGGAGGAACCTAATCCTTTAGCCATGATATAATGGATCAGCCCTTACATCTGATCAAGTGGGAACACATCCCTCTATCACATAAGAATGGCCATGCACTCATATTTGATCATGTGAGAGAACATCTCATGGTCATATTAGAATGGCCCTTAGTCCTAGACTGAGTTTTCCTAGTACCTCACCAAGCGGCTCCATTCCAAGAATGGAAATAGCCCTTATATATAATAATGTAGGAACCAATCCTACAGTCATATCAGAATGGCTTAGCACTCACATCTGACATGGAAGGAACCAATCCTCTCACCATGACAGAATGGCTCAGCCCTTACATCTGACCTGCTCATCAAAATGGCTATGGATCTTAGCACTCATATCTATCATGGAAGGAACCAATCCTCTCACCATGACAGAATGGCTCAGCCCTTACATCTGACCATGGAAGGAACCAATCCTCTCACCATATCAGAATGGCTATGGGACTCATCACTTTCCCTTGGAGGAAACCTCGATCTGGAGAACACCAAGCTTCTCCCTGAAGTACTCGAACTTCACTCTAGCCAATGGCTTCATCAATGCATCAGCTATCTATTCCTCCATCACAACATAATAGATCTTCACTACTCCCTTCTGCACCATATCCCTGATATAGTGATACTTGATCTCGATATGCTTCGACTTGTCATGGAACACTGGATGCTCTGACAACTTCACGCAACTCTGGTTGTCATAATGTATACAAGTAGCATGTAACTGGAGATCAAATAAATCAGATAGTAGCTTCCGTAGCCATACTTCCTCACAACTAGTTGAACAAGCTGCGACATACTCTGCTTCAGCTGTACTCAGTGCCACACAAGATTGCTTCCTGCTAAACCAAGAGATCACACCTGATCCCATACTAAAGCAACACCCTAAAGTGCTCTTCCTGTCGATGGAATTGCTTGCCCAATCTAAATCAACATAACCCTCCAGGTTAATCTTCTGATTCACATCGTACTTGAGCCCATAATCAACTGTACCCTTCAAGTACCTCAAAATATGCTTTGCAGCAATCAAGTGAACATTTCTCAGATCTATCAAGAACTGGCTCAAGGTGTTCATAGCAAAGAAAATATCTGGTCTCATGTTCGTCAGGTACATTAATGACCCAATCATCTGACGATACATCGTAGCATCAAACGACTCTGATGAAGCATCGTTCAATAGCTTCAGGTTCAATGCCATAGGTGTGGCCATAGTCTTGCAGTCCATCATCCCAAACCTCTTCAGGATCTCTACTGCATACTTCCCTTGTCCAAGGAAGATTCCATCTGTACTCTGCCACACCTCCATACCTAGAAAGTAATGCATCATACCCAAGTCCTTCATCTCGAACTCAGCAGCAAGATTTATCTTCATGTCAACAATCAACCCATCCGTACCTATCACAAATAGATCATCTACATATAGTAGAATCATCATTGGGTTGCCATATTCAACCTTGTAGTAAAGGTTGGAATCTGCTTTACTCTTGGTAAATCCCAAACTCGATAGAAAACTGTCAATTCTATTGTACCAGGTCCTGGGTGCCTGTTTCAAGCTATACAGGTCTTTCTTCAATTTGCATACATGAGACTCTCTGTCATGTGTCTCAAAACAGAGTGGTTGTTCTACATACACTTCCTCTTCTACTACACCATTCAAGAAAGCAGTCTTGACATCCATTTGGTGTATCTTCCATTTCATCACTATAGCCAGAGCAAGTACTGATCTGTTGGAAGTGTATCTGGCTACAGGTGCAAATGTTTCTTCATATTCTATTCCTTCTTTCTGAGAGAAACCTCGAGCCACAAATATTTTTTTATACTTTTCAATGCTACCATCTGTAGCATGCTTGATCTTGTAGATCCATTTGGAAGTTACAACTGACTTCCCTTCTGGTCTTGGGACAACATCCCAAATATCATTCTTCATGATCGATTGATATTCTTTGATCATAACATCCTTCCATTCTTTCCATTCTATCGCTTCTTCATAACTGGAAGGTTCTTTATTAATGAAATCACATAGTAAAGCTACATACCCGGAGCAGGATCTAGTCCTCTTTCTTTCTTTGCGATTCTCTTCTGGAGCCCCATATCTTTCCGCACCTTGGATAAGTTCTTATGCCCAAGCAGGTTTCCTCTTATGAGTATTCTTCTCCAGAGGTGGATCTATAGGTATTAGTGGTTCTTCAAATTCTCGATCTTCTTCTTGAGCTTCTTCATTCATGGTTTTATCATGAATTCTGGGTGATTATGCTTCTTCAGGTTCTTCAGCAGGTATCTTTCTAGATTTGTTGTAAGTCGTGTCTTCATCAAATGTCACATCCCTACTAATGTCAATCTTCTTGTATCCTGGGAAATAGATTCTTTAAGCCTTCGAGCTTTCAGAGTATCCCACAAATATACCCTTCTTTCCTGAAGGATCTAATTTTGTCCTTTTCTCTTTTGGGATGTGTATGTACACAGGACAGCCGAATATTCTGAGATGGCTAACTTCTGGTTTCTTGCCGGAGAAGACTTCTTTAGGAGTTTTGTTCTTGATTACTCTATGTGGAGTATGGTTCTGTACATACACCACTGTTCTGGCACCTTCAGCCCAAAGATGCATAGTAATATCTTGATCATGAAGCATTGCTCTTGCAGCTTCCATGATAGTTCTATTCTTCCTTTATGTAACCCCATTCTGTTGTGGATTATAAGGAGTGGACAACTCCCTCTTAATCCCTGAGTCTTTGCATAGCCTCTTACATTCATTTGAAGTGAATTCTCCGCCATTGTTTGATCGAAAGGTCTTGATATTCTTTTCAGTATGATTCTCGATCAAGGCTTTGAATTCCTTGAATTTGCTGAATACTTCGTCTTTGTTCTTCATGAAGTAAACCCATGTCTTCCTAAAAAAATCATCAATAAAAGAAACATAATATGCATACCCGCTTAGTGAGCTTGATGACATAGGACCGCATACATTGGAGTGGATGATTTCAAATATTCCTATTGCTTTGCTTTCGCTACTTGGAAATGTCTTCTTTGTGTTCTTTCCCTTCACACATCCTTTGCAGACCCCATCATGTTTTGCTTGGATTTATGGAAGACCTTCAACAACTTTTCTTGCAATAGGTAGTGCTCTGTAATGCACATGTGCAAGCCTTCTATGCCAAAGTTCATTTGGCTCTACTGAGTCATGGATCAATGCTTTTTCTGGATGGCCCTTCAATTTGTACAATCCTCCTTCTTGTTCTCCAATCACTACTGCATCATCGATAGTATTTCCTCTAGGCCACATAATGACTTGACCATCTATGAATGCAACCCTCATTCCTTTTCCATCCAATGCTGATATGGAGAGAAGGTTCCTCTTGAGTCCTGGTACAAACAATATTTCCTTCATTGTTAGAGACTTACCAGAGTCTAGTTTATATGAAGATTCCCCACTACCTTTTATTGGATATTGGTAGTCATCTCCTAGTTTCACCTTGTGAGTTGATTCATGTTCTGATAGTCTTACAAAGGATTCCTTGAATTCAGTCATATGTTTGGAGGCCCCACTGTCTATAAGCCAATCATCACTACCATGAGTAATGTTACCTGTGAGAGAGGAAATCAAAACATATTCATCCTCGCTTGAAGAATATTCACTTTCATATCTGGATATCTTCTTGGATGGTTCATCATCCTCTGCAGCATGAGCATGATGTCTTCTTTTGTTCCCTTCTTCTTATGAGAGTGGTTCTTGTTCTTAGGACAGTCTTTTGCAAAGTGTCATTTTTCATCACATGTATAACATCTCAATCTAGATAGGTCCTTTATATTGTTATCCTTAGAATAAGAGTTCTTACCTTTGGAGTAATGAGGATTTCTTCTTCCCCTCTTGGAGTGAACTGGGAGGGATTGATCTTCACTTCCCATCTTCTCTTCTCAAGCTACTATCTGAGCTTCTTCTTGAGAGCATTCTTCCCATAGTCTGCTGAACTTGACTAACTTATTTCTTGCACAGATTCCTTGGCTGGAAGAATCCCATGACCTAGGAAGTCCACTCAGTGTTGTCATTACAATCTATACATTCTCCACTTATTCATCTACAGCTTCTAATTATTCCTTGATCTAGGAAACCCTTGTGAAGTAGGACTGGATAGTCTCTACATTCTAAATCTTCACATTCTTCAGTTGATTCCTCAGAGTCATCTTCTGGTTTATGTTCTTCCCTTCAAACAACTTGGTTAGGGCATCAAACATAGCTTTAGGTGTCTTGAGAGAGGACACCTATGGGATAAGGTGATCCTTGATAGAATCAGAAATGATCCTCTTTTCCATAACCATATTCTTCTTATGTAAGGCCTTTTCCTCATCTCCCTCTGGAACTGGAACCTTTTCATGGATGTAGGAGTCTAACTCATTCTCTTCCAGGACCAGGGAGATCCTATACTTCTAGGGTCAGAAGTTATCAGCTCCCTCAAGCTTTTCATCAAGCTTGGTATGATGAGACATATTAAATTGAGAACCTCAAATGGAAATACAAAAGATTTTAGATCTTACCAGGTCAAGATGTCGAATCTGAAACTTGAGCTGAAATCCTGCAAAGTTGGTTTAGGAGCATATTAGGGTTTTGCTTTTCTGGAGTTCTATCCACCCAAATACTTTGAAATTTGTCCCTAACTTAAATTTTGGGGAGGATATCAATCCAGGCCTGGGCTCACTGAAAAATTCCTCTTCTATGAAAATCCCTAATTTCCAGCAGTAGTGTCAGGTCCAAAACTGAAAAACCTCATAATTGGATTCTGCTTCAATAGAAAGATGCGCCCCAAGGAGGAGAGTCATTCCACCTTACTTTTGCTGAAAATATGTGGAGGAATATCCACAAACTAGGAAGCCCTAGTTCCCATAGCTGCACAGTTTCCTCTTCTCAGGTTAGCTCTGATACCATGTTAGTTTTTCAACATTAAGCTAGCATTATTAGGATCTTTAACTGAGAGAATAACAAGTACAACAATCAAACAAAAGAGACAATGAAAACATTGTTTTTCCTCGGGGAAACCATAAAGGATAAAACCCCACAACTTCCTCATAGATAGAATCAGCACCAAAACAATAGAAGCCCCAAAACAGTAAGTGATCTCTCGACAGTAGTAATCTTCTTCTTGTCTAGCCCTAGTGTCTTCTCCTTCCTCAACTATGTTCTATACTTGAGTGTGGATGAGTTGTGTGATAAATAGAGACTCCAGTTCTCTATGTATACTAATCCCGACATGACTAAAACCCTGCCAGGGCCTACCTCTACTAGGAGAGTCTAATAACCCTAGTGCCCCGGAACTGCGGGGACTTTAACCCTTAGACAATCGGAGGGTTACCCACTATGACTTGACATGACTTGTTTACATTATTGATTCTTCCGATCGAAACATCGGGGCATGAAAATATGACTCAATTACATTATAGATACATCCTAGAATAAACATCGGGTTACAATACATAAGATACATAGATGAATACATTCCAAAGTTACAAATACATCAACAACAGGAAGCAAGTTCGTCTTTAGATACTCATATTAGTAATGATGTTACAAATAAGGTTGATCCATTAGATGTTGTAACTAATATGGACCCATCTCCATGTGTCAAACATTTCAGCGCATCTACAAAGGTGGATAGTGAATTGATGAATGATGTAAATTTTGATTTTGTTACTCATGAATTCCTCTCTGATTTGTACACTCCTAAAAAACCTTGTGATGAGTATACAAGAAAACTTGAACAGTTAGCACAAGTTTGTTGTGAAAGAATAGATTTTAAGTCAAAGGGTTCTGTGTCGGTTGGTACACGAAGATTCACTCGAAGCATGACTATAGCCTCCATTCCTGTAACGATTTAGCAGAATACTCAACCAATTGATTTTCAAGTTGGAGATGATGTTTTGTCTTTGATTCCTGAGACAACGCATATGAATGAACCTATTCCCATAGTGGAGAATCTTGAAAAATCTTTGGCCAAAAACATTACTAATCCAAGTAAGTTTGAAATAACACCATCATTTATGGATGCTTGTGGGTCTAGCCCTGAACCATCATTTATGAGCATCCCTTCACCGGTTCAGGATGTGAATAATCTTAATTCTTCTTAGTCTAATGATTCATTTCATGATAAGGATGAAGAAACCCTTCAACAGGTACTTGATCGAGTATATGAAACCAAAATCGCAGAATTAAAATAGGAATTAAAAGAATGTCAAGAAAATGTAGCCTTAAAAGATGAAGAAAATAAAACGTTCAGGGCAGATTTACTAGATTGGGTTAATAGATGGAAATATATGAACCTGAAGAAGAATCGATACAAGGAATCCAAGAAATCAATGATAAATACTAACCAACACTTGCTTGAACAAGTAAATCGACAGAAGCTGACGATCATAAAGCTCAAAGCTAAACTTTCTGAAGCATGAAGAGTAATCGGTTTACAAAACAGAACTTGATATATTTTCTCTTTTAGTGATGCTGGTTTATTTCCCTTTTTGACAGGTAATAAATGTTTTAAATGAGCACACCTGCAAAATCGTAGATTTTGCAGGCATGCTTATAAATTGTTTTGTTTTATTTCATTTTCTGTTAACAAGATTTTAATAAGAATTTTATTTCGTATGTTACAAGTGTACATGGTATTGATAAGATATAAAGAATATAGGATGTTTTTGCTCACCGTTGGCATTCATTGGTGCTTCTGGAAGGATTGGATGATCAAGATGGCCACGTTATAAGTCAGTTCATTTGAACAGGAGATAATACAATCTAGTCATTTAATTGACAGTTTTATTTCCTAGGATAGATCTATCTGCTAGCTGCCCTCTTGGAAAAGATTCGATGCTATTGAATAGGGATAGGATTTTTTTTGTCTTTATGATAGTAATTATTAGAAACTGAAGTGATATTTTTAGCATGTCTCTTACAGAGAAACAGGAATGATTTATGAGTCTCATTATATAATCTAGTAAGCTCAAGGTAGATAGGGTGGATGGAGTATCAGAGAAACAGACTTATTTGAAATATAATCTCAGGTTTAGTTTTAATCTCTTTTGCTGGAGTTTTTCCTTCAGAGAAGGATTGTGACTTTAGTTCTCAAACTGGTATCACTATTTGTTGCTATTTTTCAAAACTTTATATATATATATATATATATATATATATATATTTCAATATATCACTTTCTCTTTATGTTTTTGGGCAATTATACTGTGCTATGATTGTATTCATTATCCGAGATAATACTCTGTTAACACAATATTACTGTTTGAATGAGCATATTACTATATTTGATTTATCAATATTTTTATTGAAAATTGGAATTCTAGTAATATAAATATTTTATGTTTATTTTGATTTCAGTTGTATTTTTACAATGTTTTCATAATAAATATCATCTTTTATTCAAATATTTGGTATTGATTATTAATTATTAATTAATAGAACATTACAGAGAAATCTAAAGTAGTTGTCTATTTTAATTTTCTGTTGGTGTGAATATATAGCAGAGTGGTTTAATGTTAATGATTTAAATATTTTCATTTAAATCAAATTATTTATCTCTCTATTTATTTGAAACATTAATTAATAATTAATCTAGTAGTCAAGTTGCTCTCAGCTGAGATAGTATAACTAGTTAATTTTAGGCTTAGTGTAGTTTATTTTAAACTTTAGTTTATATTTAATAGTTGTTAAATAGGATTAGATTAATTTTGTAAAACTTATAATAGTCTTTTAATTAGAATATTTGAAGCAAAATCGTCAAAAAATTAAAAGACTTTCATTAAGAAAGCATTTTAGGATAACTTAGTTCTTAGAAAACTAATTCTAAGGTTTATTTAGGTAGTAATAAGATTATGATAAAATTTTACTGAATTTTAGATTCTCCTTAAGAGGAAAATTCAGTTGGTAGAAAGACCATAACCTGTGAGATTTTGCCATTTCAAACACACCGAGAGCTATTCTAAGCGGCTTGTGTGGGATTAATCTCCTTAGTTGGCCTATGTCAAAAAATCAAGCCAGAAAATGGCGCTAGAAGGAGGGCCTGATAATGATTAATGGCAGGTAGAACTAATGATAAAACTTCAACCATTCAAAAACCTCCATTACAATCTGAAGTTAGCAGATCACCATTCATAGAAACTGTTAGGAGCATCCTTGAGCGTGACCATATCACATCCCCATTTACTCCTGAACAAAGTACTCAAACTTTAGAAGAATCACGTCATATTCTTACCAGAGCATATGCTAATCAACTTGGTGTAACCCCAATAGATTATGGTCTACCCAGACAACAAAGACGTAATCCTAAATTGAATATAGTTACTCAAGATTCAGCAGAAGCTGATAACATTCCAAGTTATCAAGTTAGAAGTCATCATAGAGAAATTACTCATACAAATACTGCTATAATATTGACTTCTGTAGGAGGTTTTGATCAACCACCTTCTCCTCTAGAATCACCCCCTGATAGTCCAAGGTCATCTAATTTAGGGAGCTCTTTAGAATCTGAAGGAAACCCTATGGCTGAAAACATACCAGTAGGAGGAGGAGGTAATCCTCCACCTAATCCTCCACCTAACCCACAACTTCCTTGGTTGAGAATAGCTGTTGTAGCTGTGCGTGGTGTACAACATCCTCTGCCCAAACATTCAGATAAACTTCTTCCGAATTTTAATCCAGATAATAAAGAGTCTACAGAGGTGCATGTAGATAAATTCATGTTAGTTGTTCAAACCATGAATGTTCAGCATGAAGATGTGGTTTGTCGGTTGTTCCCTTTAACTTTTGAGGAAAAAACATCTACTTGGTACTTTTTGTTAGTCCAAGGATCAATCACAAATTGGGTTGAATTCAATAAAGCTTTCTTAGATAAATTTGGGGAGGATAAAACACCTGCGCTTTTAGCCCTTGAGTTATCTTGGATTAAAATGGAACCTAAAGAAATAATTAAAGATTTTAATTAGAGGTTTCTTACATTAAAAATTAAAATTCTTGTTGCTTCTCAACCACGCAAGGATATAATCATATAGAGAACTATACTTAAGCTTTACCAAAATGTCCTGGGATGTTTGTTAAGAGAGCTGGTAAAACAACTCTGGTGGAAACTTTTGAGGAAGCCATCAAAGTTGAGAAGGATTCTATGTCCTATGAACCAGATAGAAGTCAAAAAACTGATACTTTCCCTCGTAGGAAGATCGAAAGACCTAATTCAAAAAAGGATAAGGAATTTGATGTAGAATATCTGCAGAATGCTATTAGGGCATTAACTAATGAAGTTGTAGGATTAAAAAAAACTAATTTTGAAGCTTTCCTCTCTAGAGGATGTTTTAGAAATAAGTTGAGATAGAATCCTAATACTAATAATAAAACAAGTACACCACCTGATATAGCAGTAAATGAAGAAATTTTTAATACTATTCGAGCTGTCTTATCCTTATCCGAAACTCCTTCACAAGAAACTATTGAAAATGAAGAAGAAGAGGAATCTGAAAATGAAGAAGAATTGGAAGAAACTCAACAAGTTAACAATCATTTCTGGGACAGTCATGTAAAATATTATGAAGGTAAAAGTCCTCCTTCAGGACAACTATAATTAGCGAATGTAGCATCAAAATTAATCCCATCAGAAAATTTTACACCAGATTTCTTTTCCGTTGAATTGACCTTTAGGCCTTCTATACCGGATAATATCTTTAACTGTTGTGTTTTTGATAATGATGTGCAGGTGCTGAATTTCCTAACAAATGATGATACCTTTAAAGATTCATCCATTGATGAAGTTACACATGACGAAAATCCACGAGATTTTTTGGTAATAAATGATTTTTGTTCAGTTGAAAAAGCTTTTGAGAAGGTAAAACCAATTCCTAATTCAGTTTTGAGATTAGAAGAGTTCTTTGATCTTCAATATAAATTTAGATATGTTCCTAATTGTAAAACCAATAGCTCTCAAATGAAATATGAAACCATAAATTTAGGAACGGAATTGAATCCTCAAACTGTAAATCTAGGAATAGATTGCACTCCCGTAGAAAAGCAACATTCATAAAATTATTTAAATAATTTAAGGATGTCCTTGCATGGACATATGAAGATTTGAAAACTTTCAATCCACATGTCATGCAACACATTATTACAATAAAACAAGATTCAAAACCTTTTCAATAGAAACTAAGGAAATATCATCCGTCATTAGAACCAACAATTAAGAAGGAACTAAATAAACTGTTAGTTGCTAGGATTATTTTTCCTATTCGGCATATTCAGTGGGTAGCCAACTTAGTTCCAATTAGGAAGAAAAATGGTGATATTAGATTATGTGTCGATTTTAGAAATCTTAATAAGTCTTCCGAAAAGGATAATTACCCAGTCCTCCCATGGAACAAATTCTTCAAAAAGTTTCTGGGTCTGAGATACTATCACTTCTTGATGGTTTCTCAGGATATAACCAAATATTGGTTTCCCCAGCTGATCAATTGAAAACATCTTTTAGAACCCAATGGGGAACATACGCTTACAAAAAGATGCCCTTTGGGTTAATCAATGCTGGGGTAACTTTTCAAAGAGCAATGGATATTGCTTTTAGAGGATTAATTAATCATCCAGTAGTTGTCTATTTAGATGATGTTACTGTATATTCTAAATGTCGACATGATCATATTAATCATCTTAGAAAGGTATTTGAACGATGTAGAAAATTCAGAGTATCCTTAAATCCAAAGAAAACAATATTTGTTGTTTCAGAAGGTATTTTATTAGGTTGCGTGGTTTCAAAACACAGGATCATGATTGATCCTGAACAAACCCAAGCTATTTCAAAAATAACTTACCCTTCTAGCAAGAAAGCAATGCAATCATTTCTTGGTAAAATAAATTTTGTCAGAAGATTCATCCCCAGTTTTTCTGAAATCATCCGTCCTTTACAAAAAATGATTAAGAAGGATGTTATTTTTAATTGGGGACAAACTGAAAAAGAATCATTTCAGAGAATTTTAGAAGCCATTTCAGAAGCTCCTAGTCTTTTGAGCCCAGATTTTAAAAAATATTTCATATTGTATACTTTCACTTCTGACATATCATATGCAGCAGTTTTAGCTCAACTAAATCAACAAAATAATGAAGTGCCAATTTATTTTATGAGCTCAAATTTTAAAGGTGCTGAACTTAATTACCATGAATTTGATAAGAAATATTTTGCTATTTTCAAAGCTGTCAAACACTTTTGTCCATATTTATTGAAATCCAGAACGATAGTGATAGTTCCTTATCCTTCAGTCAGAAATTTGCTAGTGCAAAAATATTTAGGTGAAAAAAGGGCACCATGGATGACAACTCTTCAAGAGTATGACTTGGAGATTAAACCTTCAATGGTAGTCAAAGGTCAAGGATTATGTAAACTTGCCGCAGAAGCAGCTCATCTACCTAATAACAATTCTGAAGTTGTCATTGATGAAGTTTTACTTACGAGGGAAATTTACTTCTATCCTCCACCACAGGATTCTCGGTATACAGATATAAGAACACTTTTGGAAACAGGAACTGCTCCGGATTACCTGGAACCAAGGAAAAAGAGAGCACTTAGACTGAAATATACTCCTTATTTATTAATTGATAACATCCTTTTTAGGAGAAATTCAGACAGTGTTTTACTTCGATGCCTAGACAAAGATGAAATAGAAGTAATTTTGAAAGAATTAAATTTTGGACCAGTAGGTGGTCATTTTGGTGGAGAAACTACGACACATAAGATTCTTAGGGCTGGCGATTATGCCATACTTTCTATCATTCCTTCTCAATGCTTTGATGATAACCTGCGACAAAACGTTATTCTTCCAACTATAGTAGCTATGACAATATTTCCTTGACAACACCAACATCTGTCATCTTTGTAATTGTAGAAATCCTTAGGATGGGTACAATATATTCCATTTGCATTCCAACCTATTTTCAATACACCAGGAGAAATGGAGTTAGGCCTGTCAACTTCTTACAAGTCATGCAGTATGCCCACTGAACTACAATTATTTTCTGGTCCTATTAGTCTCTTTGAACATTGAAAGTCTTTCTCAATGCATTTTCCAGGATCTTTTTGAATGCTTCGATGACACCATTAGCTTGAGGGTGATATGGAGTTCTCTTTCTATCTTGGATCTGAAATTCTTGTGTTAAATATTCAATTAACTAATTGAAAAAATGTGTATCATGGTCACTTACCAAAATCTTCGGGAAACCAAAACAAGTCACAACATTATCGAACAAGAACTTGGCAGTAGTCGCATCAATACAATCTCTTACTGGTGTGGATTCAACCCAACTGGTCAAGTAATCGGTCGCGGTAATAATATATATTCCACCTTTTATATTCCATGTTGGAATAACAAGTCCCACAAAATGAACAACCCATTCGTCAAATTCCTACAAGGTTACTTGTGGTACTAGTGAAATCTCATCTTGTCGTGATGGTTTTTTGGTTCTCTAACAGACATCACAAATGCAACTGAATTCTCAAGCATTTGCATGCATGGTGGGACACCAAAATATTGATTGTAGTATCTTTCACACTGTATCTTTTCCAAAATAATTTCCTCCCACGACACTAGCATGTGCTTCATTCAGTATTATTAGTTCTAATGTTCCAAGAAACAACGATGAAGAATCTCATGAAGGCTAATTTTATATAATTGTCTAGAGATCAACTGGAAGTCTGCAGATCACACACCTAATTGTTTCTTTTGTGCAGTAGTGAATTCATAGGAGTCATAGCCTCTACTAAAAAACTGTATGATGTCTCTATAGTGATCATCAAACATTGTTATCGCAAATAATTGTGCATTAGGGAGACTATCATCGAGATTACCATTTCTTTTCCAATCTCAATCCTCGACAAATGGTATAGCCATAAATTCATTTGACTCAGTTTAATAATGACTTCAAATTCAAATTTCTAAAAAAGGAGAAGCCACCAACAAACATCCCCCCCCCCCTACACTGGCTTATTGACCAAGTATTTCAATGCTGAGTGATTTGTGTACATTTTGAAATGTCCACTCAATAAGTAGTGTCAAAATTTCTGCAGAGAGTATACCATAGCCAATCCCTCTCTTTTTGTCGTGGTGTAGTTCTTCTTTGTTGTTGATAGTTTCCTTCTAGTGAAGGAAATGGGATGATAAATCGATCCTTCGCTAGTTTGTGCTAGTACGACACTGAGCACGACAGATGACACATCAACATGTACATGCAATTTTTCATTCCCTTCTGGGAATACAAGTATGGGCATTGTAACCATCTTTTTCTTTAAGGTGTCCAGAATTTCATGGCAATTTTTCATCCACTAGAAATTAACATCCTTCTTCAATAAATTTTCCATCGGAGCAGTCACCTCCACATATCCTTTGATAAATTTTTGATAGTATCTTGTATGTACCAATGTTGTTCTAAGTTGCTTCATTGTGTTAGGTGCTGGTAGGTTGACAATAATTTCAATTTTAGCAGGGTTGACCAAGATTCCATCACGACAAACTACATGGCCCAACATAATTCCAAAAGGGGCACAAAAAATACTCTTCTTTAAGTTCAGAGAAATCTAATACCGGGGACACTGTTACGACATCATTCTAAGGCTCTCAATATGATCCTTAATGAGCCCAAATACGATCCAATCGTTGAATTATACTTCAAGGAATTATGAATACAATATTTGAAGGAAACCACTACTATCCTAAAAAAGATAGCAGGAGCATTCTTGAGTCCAAAGGGAATTATTGTGTATTGGAAAAAACCCCACTCCATCGCAAAGGTGGTCTTCTATCAATCTTCCTTTACAATTCTAATTTGATAGTATCCATAGAGCCCATCAGTAAAAGAATAAACTTCTTGACCCCCAACACTTTCTAATACCTCATCCGTAAATGGAGTTGGAAATGAGTCATGTAAACAAGCATAGTTCAATTTCCTTAGAGCTACGCAAATCCTTACTTCACCAGTAGAATTCTTATCTTGCAATACTATTAGACTAATCAATTCTGATTCTTCAATAGGTTCTATGATACATGCATCGAACATTCAGTCCAATTCTGTCTTGAATTTTTATTTATACCACAGATTCATTTGGTATGGCCATTGCTTGACAGGTTAATTTTCGTCGGGATTTAATGGTATTTTCATTTCTACAAGGTCTCCAACAATCCCTTTCATTTCTGAGATATTTGCAGGGAACAGATCTTTAATTTCATGCAATAGGTCCATAATTTTCCCAACAATATCATCATCCCAGTAATCTCCAATATTGGAAAATTTTGGATTCTCTAGGGAGCCAATGTTGATTTTCCTGACTTTTAGAGGATTCATAAACTGATCACTAGAAATACCAAGGCCTTCCACTGCACACATACCTTCATACTATGTTATTTTTACATTGAGTGGGTCATCGTCATCAGGTTATAATGTCATGTTATAACACTCCATCTAGTGTTGGATTTTTTTGGCGCTCTTATTAATATCTATCATTACGACAGGGATATCTTCAAATATCTTTGATTTGATCACTTGTAATGAAACATCAATCTAAGGATGATAATCAACAAACTCAAATGTGTGTTTGAATATAGTAGCTAATTCATCCCATTCAAGGGTCCCTCGTCTCAGTTCAATGGATGTACACTAGTTCCCTGGTATCATATCTAATGTGTATATGAACTGATGGACCCATTCATGTTGCAGACATGCCTCCCATGTCACATGAGAATACTTGATATGCTCAGCAGGATTTGTAAATAATGTATACTTTTTACTAGTATAAATGATCTCTTATCCAAATTGTATCTCCACCAATCGTCGACATTGTGGCCATGCAGAGATAGATTCTTTATGTAGGACCCACCATCTAGCGGGTGTAGCTTTCAGTGCAAAGTCTAGAGAGAACAATCGTTGAGGTTCTGTGAATTTTTCTTAGAATTCTGTCGAAAAATATGCAAGGTTAGGTAAACCTTCATATGTGGGTAGATCACTTACCTCGATTCCTACCCGTCGTATAGATCGTGTAATTCTTATGTGCCTTCTCATGGATACTTCATGCATTTGATTATTCCAGTTTTCCAATGCTTCACCAGAATCCGATGTATAAGAACTAATACTTTTCCAACTCAGTTTTCCTTTAACAATTGGATTCACATAATCGTCCATTGAAAATGTGATGTTATAAATATGGCCTAGATAGTCACCTTGTCCTTCACCATTTACTAACTCGACATATCTCTATCCTTCTAGTGGATGAATTGGTGTGACCACCATTAGCTTTGAATATTCAAATGTTAAGATTAGATGGTCTGATTATCAATATCCCAATCGATCCCTAAAAGTGTAGGATATAGAGTTGTGTCATCAACAATGTTGATTACTTCAAATTCAACATAAGTTCTCAAGCCTTCTACCTCAAAAGGAACTTGATTCAATCGACCGATAGGAAGGACTTTTGACTGATTTATTAATCAAAGCTGGACATGAGACCACTCAAGTCACAGTTTCCCCATGCTTTTCCATGTTTATGTTGTCAGAATGTTGACAAAATAACCCAAGTATAATATAATATAGTCCATATCGTAGTTTCCTATCTAGGAATTCTTCCTTAACTCACAACCAATATTTAATGTTTTTCCCACATGGTTAACCCTTATGTATGGTTGAACCTCTTCTTGAGGTTCTTCAATGAGAGCTGTCAATTCTACAACAACATCTTTATCTTGAAAAAGTGATAGGTAACTTTTTAAAAACTCTTTAAGCTTATTAACCTTTCCTGTTTGTTGCTTTCATAAAATCTATTCAAATCTTCTAGGAATTTCCATTATTGGTCTTCTCGATAGTGTAGTAGAATAAGTCGATGGTTGATTCTTGTCGATGAATTCTGGTCACGTGTCCAAGAATATTTCTTTTTATTTTTGAATGTCTAATGCCTCTTTATTTTGTGTTGTTGATTACACATGTGGTTGTTTAGGTTGTGTTTCTTGGTCTACTCCAGTTTCAACACCTCCTCTTGTTACACAAGATATATGTGGTTCCCTTGGCTCATCATAAATATTTTGAATATTTTGGTTTGGTTTTGGGTTAGGATTCTGCAGAGGGTTCGGATTTCCCACATTTCTAGCATGACACTTAGCAATCGTTTAGGGACATTGTTCGATAGTATGATTAAAGGATTTGCAATACGAGCATGTCTTTGTAGGGATCACATAGTTCCTAGAAAAATGTCCTGGTTTTCCACAATTATAACATATAATTTGTCCTCTTCCATGACCAAATCCTCGTCCTTGTCCTTAGCCTCTAAAATTTCCACCTGCCCTAATTTGAGGGTATTGTTGTTGCAGGTCCTGATTATAGTATAGTTCTACTATCAACAAGGAACATCTCAACTTACTCTAGTCCTTTTTTCTCTTAATTCACTTGCGAGCTATCCCAGGTCTCCACGTAGAGTTCCTTACTCAGCAAACTCCATTCTCAGGATCTCTTTTTCATGTACAATCATCTTTATCCAAATTCTTAAAGATGTCAAGTATCTTCCTCTAGGTCCTTGGAAAAAAACAATTTCTTCCTCACTATATGATATTGTTGTGTCAACAACAAATTCAATGATGTATATCCTTCTAAAATACTATCTACCCAAAAATCAACTACCCTAGATATATGGTTGTTAATAATATTCATTCGATGAATCAGTTGAGGACTCCACTTTGTCGGTTCTCCATGTTGGAGATTGTTTCTCTTGGTTGCTACCTTCAACAACCATTCATATAACAAAATAGGAAACTTGCAAAAATAATTTCATGAATATCGGTATAAATGTACCACTCTAGCCATTTTTTTGTATTCAACCGTCATCCTTCACTTTCTTCCCATCCAAACTCTAATGCTTTAAAATCTACCCATTCTTCAATTTTTGTCTTCCTCAGGTGCCACATATCCCTCACAAAATGATTCATGGTCCAGGGAACATAAACATTTGTTGGAGTTTCCTCCTTCGACCTAGGTTCAGACCCTTGGTTGTCTGTCAACAAATACCAAGATATCAACCCTACAAAATAGGGCTCAGTCAGTAGCAACTGCGACATAGATGCAGTCTCAACCGAGATATCTCTATGGGTAACTACTAGAACCAGGTTTCTGCAGTTGGGTGGAGATTTCCTCTTCTTTAGCACCTTACTAGTTTTTTTTACTGAAGCTGAGGGGTGTGTTTCCTATTCTTATTATGTTCATTCAAAATATTACTCTATGTATCCATCGATGGGTATTACAATAGTCATATAAAGCTTTAGTAATGATTCTGTCTACCAATAATGCAACATACACATCTAAATTCTCATTCATAAACAAATGCTAGTTAGTCTATTCAGACCTACTTATTCACAACATACATTCATTAAACATAGACATATTCATCAAATACACATTGAGATACCATTTAACATGGAAACCCATCTGGGAAAAACCACAAAGGTGCTCTTCATCTAGCATGAGAAAATATATATAGCACCTTTTGTCTATGCACTCAGCTTGCTGACTTTGTTCTATATATTCTCTACAATATGTATAGACTTCTCTCCTTTCATGCTATCTAGTATTAGGTCTCTAAATTTTTCCTCTCCTTCACTCTAATGTCGATCCACACACAACCTTGATCGATTCTCTTCTCTACAACCCTTCAACTCTACAATTCTATAATTCTACACAGACAAGAGTTGGTAGAGACCAACCCGCACACAAATTGGGTTCTCTCTTTTATAGGCTCTTAGATGTCGTAATCAACTAACTCTATTGTGTTAGCCGATAGTTTTTCATTCCTATTCTCGTACATTCAGCTACACTAAAAATGGGCACTATCATCCCATAAATACAAATATTCTTTATTCCCAAATCATGTGCTATTCTAACTAACTTCTTACCTACAATCAATCGAGTTATCCTTTTCAACCGTTGTACTTTTCTTCTGTCGTGGTTCCTTCCATCATGGTTGTTATCGTCCGTCATGGTTGTTCTCTTCTCAGCTTCTCTTTCATTGCAGACTCTTCTCCCATAGCTGCTTTTCTCACAAATCTTATTTCTTATCTTCTTTTGTCACAACTCCTCTTTCCATCGCAAACTATTTTGTTGTGTGACCTAAATATTCATATTCTTGAGCATAATTCTAGTTGAAATTATGGATGAATTCTACCTATATTTTCCTAGGATCAATAGATCAATAACATTTTGGACTTGAGGTAACTACAATCCAAAAGTATAAAGAGTTTTAAACTTGCACGTTTAGTCAAACAATTTATCCCATGCAAGAATATAGAAGATCTTGCAATGGTAGAATTTCATTCCTTTAGAATATTTCAAAAGGAAAAATGAACTAGATTGTAAATTGAAAATATATAGTCAATATTGTAAATGAGAAGGTAATTAATTGGTCTAGTATTATTCCTAACATCCCAACAAGTCATCCAAGGTTTAATGTAGCATGTAATTTGACTTGCTAGATCTAGTAATGACATAAGTAAAATAATTGTCATAACAATTTCATATTCATCAGGTCTAGTGTGAGAGGGTAGTGAACCATTGTCAATAACATATGAAACACAACCCTTAAATTTAGAAATAACTAATAGATTCATAAATAATTAAATGAATTCACACCTTAAAGAACACAACAACATAGAGAAATACCATTAGGTATGGTAACACCATCAATTAATCCTTATGTAAGGAATTGTCCACAAGCCATGCTTGTCACAATACAATAATCAAATTAGAACACATTTCCATACAATTATACCCATACATATTTATATATTCTCATTAGTATTCCTAGGAGTCTATTCCTACCACCCCTTATTATTACATTATTTCTTCTAACTACATAGTGTTCATGTTGCATATTATGACCACATTAGATTGATTATACCCCTTGGGTGCCTCCCTAAGAACCCCATATTATCCTCCCTATGTACATAACATTCCATACCCCTTCACATGTTTCATCCTCAAAACATCATGAGTGGAATACATATAATTTGATATGCTAAGAAAAGTATCCAACTAGTAACAAGCATGAGCATTCATCCATCCTAGTGAAATGTTGACATGGGTTTCAATTGTGGACTTATCTCATCAATTTTTTATAGTTTCTCCTTTGGTTCCCTATTGGTGTAGTTCTACTTTTATTCCTCTATGCATTTCTTTTAGTACTCAATGTACCTATACATTGAGTACCCTTTTGGTTCCGCGTTGGTGTAAAGTAAGTCTATCGATGATCACATCCTTGCTATTAGTGATACTCCCTTTTCTCATGGTGGTGAGAGTTATTTTTTACAACAACTTAAGCTATTTATTATTTTGTCTTTGACTCTTCAACATGTGCTTCCTTTAAGCCATGTAGCTCCTTATATTTTGCTTCCTTTTTATGTCATTTTTGAGGATTTTATTCATATGTTTCTCTATAATTTTATTATTTTAAATCAATCTCAGACTCTTCATCTGATGTGTTAATAGGTACTTCAATTATTTTCCCTATATGGACATCTTCATGTGTCCCCTTAGCGCCTTCTTATTTAGTAGCATAAATATCCTACAATGTGATCTTATTTTTCTTGTACAAAAGTTTCATAAACTTATTTTGTATATTAATTTTAATTGTAACAACCATGTTCATCCAAGGATATTCTAAGACAAAATACACACCATCCACATCTATAGCATGAAAATATGAATGCATTTCACATATTTATCCATAGTTGTTATCTTTAAATATTTAAAAAAAATGAGCATTCTCACCCTAAACCTATGTTCTTTGAATATGTTTTGAAAGGACTTGCAATTTTTTAGGCAAGTTAACATTGATGACATTATTTTTGCTTCTAAATAATATAGAAAAAATAACATTTTAATGTTGAAGACATCCATGAAACCATAATAGGAAGTGATCTTGTGAAAATAAAACCCTTGTTTATTTATTTATCTTCTTTGTAGCATGAGACCACCCTTGTAAAATTGCATGTTCAAAGTATTCATATAAATGTGCCTTCATCTTGTCATGGTTAAGAAACTCCCACCATGTGGCATTGTTTTATGTTAACTTCAAGGATACAAAAGGTCTCCAACATTTTTTCCATAACTTATTCATATCTTTTATGCATCCTTCAATACTAGGACCATGATTCATATTTCCTATAAACAATATCATGTGAAAACCATAAAATAGAACTAGGGTTTTGAAAATTTGGCCTACCTTTTAGTGGAGCTCCTTTGTTTAGCTAGGGTTTTCAAATAACAAATTTAAAATGATAATAACTCCATTAACATTTCTCATAATCTCTATTATGACTACAATTATTAAAGATCACTTCTTGCATGTATTGGCACTAGTTTGATGGAAATCTAGGGATTATATCGAAATATATCTACCATGCAATCCACATGGCCATCACTAGGAAAAACACTAAAATAGTTAATTTCAAATAAAAAATATCTTCACTTTATGGACTCCAATTTGGAGGTTTTCTTTAATTGGGTATTTTTTCAAGAGGAACTAAAATCTATAGCCATTTGGTTTAAATTCTAAAAAAATTGTTTGAGAAATGGATCTGAACATTGCGATCCTCTTTTTTCCTTAAAGAAAAAAAAATCCTCTACTCCATGCCCAAGAAACAACTTCAATACCATGTGTAGTAAACCTTCATTTATAAAACATAAATTGTAACATTAAACTTGAAAATAAACCCTATCTTTGAAAATAACGCTTATCTTTAGAAATACCAAAATGCATTCACATTATAAAGAGCATAAAAATGTAGATAAAGACCCATAAGATAGGGTAACACCATTAATTAATATTTATTAAATGAATCTCACAAGTCATGTTTTATACAATAAAATAATCATTATCCAACGCATCTCAATACAATGACACTCATGTGAATTTATATTTTTTCATGAGTATTCCTAGGGTTCTATGCCAACTAGCCCTTATTATTATATTATTTCTTTGAACTACATAGTGGAGATATTCTATGATTACAAACACATTAAATTAATTATCACCCTTGTGTATCTCCCTAGGTACCCCATATTATCCTCCCTAGGTACATTATATTGTAGTAGTTGAATTCCCTTTCATTGTTTCTTTCTTTGCTTTTCTAGAAGATAATGGACAACTTTTATCATTTAACCAAATATAATTTTGTTTTATTTGTCACAAAGAAATTCAAATTTTCATTGTGATTCATTAATGAAGCAACCATAAGATCAACATTAACTACAATGGATCTTATGACACCCATTTGTATACATTCTTATTATAGATGGATTTAGAAAACTACATATCATTTCTTCCATAAATATCAAATAACTATGTTTTTATTATTTATACTTTAGTTTTAATTCAAAATGGAGGAACCTCAAAATCAAGTAGAAATTAGTTTTTCCTCATACTTCCATTTTAAAGCAAAGCCAAGAAAAGATATCATACATTTAAGAATGAATGAGAATAGGAAAGATGATAATAATTCCTTCCTCGACTCATTGTACTTGTAGTCCTTTGTTTAGGTATTAAAGGAAATGTGATTGTCATCAATATGTGGTGCACAAGATATCACCTTAAAATAAATAAATTTAAAACACATAAGGGATAAACTAATTTTTTATAAGGGAAATTAATAACCTTCCCTTAATTATGAGAGATAACCGAAAGGGAAACTAATAACCTTCCCTTCATTATGAGAGATAACTGAAAGGGAGACTAATAACCTTCCCTTCATTATGAGAGATAACTGAAAGGGATGGGGACCTCCTTCAATATGAAAATTTATTCAAGTTGTGATAATCTATGCATGTGACAAGTCAATTTACCCCATCACAAAGGAAAGAGAAGGCGTTATCCCATGAAACCAGTGACAAAATGAAAGCACTATGATAGTTGAAATAATTCATACCTCCTGTATAAGCACTATCATAGTTGAAATAATACATACTTCCTTCTTGATATTATAGAATTATTGTAGATGCACAACCTACACAAATTCATTATTCATTAAGAAAGATTTCAACCACCCTAACTTTGACATATTCAAATAAATACCCCTAGATAATTTACAAGGATCCTATGTAAAGGAAAAGGATAACATTTTTTCCATTATGTCTACCCCCAAATTAAGTGGATCAATATATTCCTTTCGATTGTTTTTAAAAACACTTAATTGAATATTTCCCTATTCCAATTCATATAATCAATAGGGATAACTAACCATTTCACCTACATGTGACTTCCATTATTGTATGGTACTATAATTTCAATAAATTAACATGTTTTTACCAACCAAACAAATCAATATTAGCTCATTACTTTATAATTTACATAAAATACCTAAGTCCTCCTTGGTAATTTGTTCAATGAATATGAGTTGAGAGAGATCTAATATCAATTTCCTATATAACTTAGTCAACTAAATACCAATTGGTAACTAAATTATCCACAAATCCAGGACCATTCTAGCCCTCCCAAAAAATCCACCACGTATAAAGAATCTGGCTGCTACAAATATGAATCTACCTTCTTATACAGTCTATAAAATGCAGGTCATCCAAAGAAAAAAAAACAAAGTTTTCAATATATGATGTGACTCTCCCGCAGAGCCCCCAAAAAGTAACTTTAGCATTAATTAACACAAATATATCTCCAAGAACTAAACATTTTTTATGTAAACAATTTTATTTTAAAATATATCTTTCACATATCATAATTAAAATACTTTCCCTTTTTATTAAAAATTTATCATCAAAATTCTCCATACTATTAATAAAACCACATCATGAAAAACAAATTATATATATACTTTCTCTAGCAAGACTTCTGTGGTGGTTAATTTTAGCAGGAATCAGAAGAACAAAGACCCTAATGTAGGTATTTTTATTGACACTAGTGGGCACGTGTCTGATATCCTATATCTGGACTAGTCTATAATTTACTTCATCTTTGAAAATGATGGCTTTTCCTCTTTAACCCATGACCAACTCGCTTATATCCATATTCGTAATTCTCAGCTCCATTGCATTGCTTCCATACCTCCATTCATGGCTTACACAAACCCTGTCAAGTGGGAATTGGACCAAGTCGACCCTAAGGGGCACACGTTTCACGACACAGATAATACCATGATTGCATCATTCCATCCTGAGGTATTTGCTAGGGCTTATGCTTTGGGACCTCCCAAACAGATTCTCTCATCGAAATTTTTCGTTAAAACCCTCTCCAATTTCAATTATGAAGAAGTAGTCAAATCCTAGCTGAAAGACTCAACCCTAGTTATTCCTGCTTCACTTCCAGTATATCCAATTTCCTGGTTTAGAGAACCTTTCTTGTTACTGGAAACCATGTTTTGCAGGTTATATAGGTTACCAAATTGTTCCTCATTCAAAGCACAGTGGGTTCCTATGGCACACCATATTTTGCTTACAGGTGATTCTTTCAATTGGGCACAAATTTTGTATTGCAATTTGCAAGAAGAAATTGAGAAATATCAGAAAACCTCAGCCAACCAAAATCTAACCTTCTATATGTCAGGGTTCTTGATGGATGCATTATGTGTGTCTTCTTATTTCTGTCCTTAAATTGGTATTGGGACAACAAATCTGTGCCTGTACATATATATTTCTCCAATATGTGGGAAGATAACTTCATCCCTTGATTTTATGAGCCATGTGACCTATTTCTTGGGTCAATGTATTTTAAAATTTTCAAGGCAGATGCTCCTAGGTTCTCTGAAAGTGCTAGGGCACTAATTTCATTATAGGGTGATTGGTACATAGGATAATATTTCTCTTATATAAGGATTTGGGCCAGCAATACAGTCCACCTACTTCCCAGGATAGTTCCCAACCGCATGGTGTTGCAAGAATTTTCTTACCAAACTGTCATCGATGGGTTTTTTCCCAAGTTGACTAAGCATAAAAAAGGGCTTGGCCCAAATTTCCTATATCTATCGAATATCATGTGTTATAGAACCCCACCCATGCATCCCTTATAGGAAAGGAAATTTATGTTATGAACTTGGGGGAGGCATCCAAAAGAATGCATGACCCAATGGATTATTTGGAAAACCTCTTTTCTCATGAGCACGTTATATTTCATTATGTACATGAAAATGACCCTGATGATTCCATGTTTCAAGAAACTACACTGTTAACACAAAAATTTTCTCAAATAGATATACATGGCCTAAACCATATACAGACATATGTTTCCTATCTTTTTTCCCTCATGTTTGACCTCCATAACTATGTTTTAACTTTATTCTCTCTCAAAAAGCTAAAAATATTAAAAAAGGCTAAAAAACCCTCAAAAGGGCTTAGAAACCCAAAAAAGATCTAAACACCCACAAAGGGGCTTAAAACCCCCATAAAGGGCTAAAAACCCTAAATAGGGCCAAAAACCCTAAATAGGGTTCCAAAAACTGTAAAAGAGAGAAAAGGACAAGAAAAACAATAAAATAGTGTGGAGGTATCCATCACAAGATTCACTTATTCCTTCACCCATTTTTCTATTATTCATGAGTATGGTGAGAATCATTCCTCTCACAATATTCACATCATTTTCCAATCATTCCATTGCCCCACCATCTCTCAACCTTGTACATTGAGGAATCCTATGTACTATATAGCCTATGGAGAGGCGGTACCATCCAAGCTAGGGCACGGTGGCCCAATTTCAAAGGAAAGAGAAGGTATATTTGTCCCATCTTGTTTATTTAGTATAATAGTTTTCTTATTGTTTATTGCATTGCTAATCATTTGTTTGCAGATTTTTTTTAATCCATTTGAACTCTACCCTTCTATCCCTTTGACGGAAGGGAGGTGCTTTTGCACGTAGCTAGGGTGAAAACCTGACTACAGTTTTGGTGACCATAACAGGTTGATCCTTTTTTATCCTCTTGTTTTGTAGGTATTTTCTTTATTTAGAGGATCACCCATCACTGATTGGACCCTTAGGCAGTCGATCAGAGTCTGCACAGCACCACTTCCTGCCCCTGTCAGCCACTATCGGCTCTATTTTTTAATTTTTTCCAATTTCATCCCAAGTCCCACCTTTTGAGTCGAAACCCAAGGCCCAGGTCACACCTTTTTGCTCAAAACCCGTGACCCAATCCCTACTTTTGGGATTTTAAGTGTTAATTGCCTTCAAGGAGCCCAGGCACTCCTGTTTTTGCATTTTCAGTGACCTAGTTGCGGCTGTACATCAGACTAATCGTGACCTGTCTGTTTTTTAGTCCATTTTTTTGTGTTGACTGTCTGAATTTCCCAGTGGCATCTATTTTCTCTATCAAATGCAATCTGTCTATTTTTTTGTTAATTTCTGCAAGTTATATTCTATTTTTCATTATTAAAAGATGGAAATTAACATTCTTATTCAGCCCTTCCTCCTCTACTTAGTCATCACCCTCTGGGGTCTTCTGAGATAAGATAGGGGGTTGATTAAGCTTATTAATAGGAATCCATTTTGGTTATTTTTCTCTTCCATTAAAAACAAGTGACCTTGGAATCTACGGGGAGTGGAGACCATTGGGGGTTTCACAACGTTCACGTCCTCCTTATTGAGCACTGGCCATTTGGGGTTTGACCTATGGATCTATGGGTGGACTTGTTTCCACTTTGATGAGAGCCCAAAACTCTCTCCTGGAATTGAAGGATACAAATATGGGGTAGTCACACTACTGGTTTGCAAACTTGACAGTTAGTCACCCATTATTACAGTCTGTCTTACACTTGGTTTTTGATTTACCTTTTCCTTTCGAACCTACTATGATACAAGCCCTTTGCTTTTTCCTTGCAGGAAAACCAATGTTATTTTCTTATTGCATAATTGAAAGTAAAAGTAACAAATCCATACACAAGTGCACATACTCACACCAAATAATACAACAAAACTCGGTTCATGACCCCGAGCAAAACCATAAAAGTAACCAAATTACTTAATAATTCTTTGGTTTGGGACATAAGTATCAACCGAATCAACTCTTGGAAGTACTTGGTATTTTCGCTAAAAATCATTGTGGGGATTACCACAGGAACCCCAAAGTAGCTGGCCAACGAAAGGAATTTCTAAGAAAAACGGGCAACGAACCCATCTAGATTGACTAGAAGCACCCTTATGAGGAAAAATCCAAAGCGTTGTCTTCACGCAGTCTTGGTGGTTGAGTGACTACCTGTGAACCAATAGAAAAACATTTTAAACCGGGGTCCAAACTCATCACCTGTTACTCCTATATCCACCATTGTTTCACCATGATATTACCATTGCCACGGGGGACACTCCCCTTAGTTTGGGTCTTTAGATTGTCACTATCAAAACCCTTTTCAAAAACCCTCCTCAACTTCAGAAGGCCATAGAGCCTCTGATTCCAATTCGGACTTCTACCACTCTGAACTGACTCTGGTCACTGCACCACCTAGCCCCATGGCTGACACCAATCTTGATCCCTTCTCCAAATGGATGGTTGGCACTGGACCCATGTCCCTTCCTCCCATCAACACTAGGATCCCCGCCATTGGTACCACTGCCACTTTACATGATGCTATAGGTACATTACCCACTAGTAGTGGCCCCACAGTAGCTACCACAATCTCCACCATACCGCCTTACATTCTTGGGGGAATTGGTCCTTTTGTGACCATCCCTTTCATGGGGGGTCAGCCTCACATACCCCCAGCCATGCATGGGCATCATGTCTGCAAAAAATATGGTTGCATCATCAGTCCATCCTGAACCAACCTCAGATCAAGCCTACCATTCATGGCTCGTCTTAATTTACCAGGCTTGGCCAAATTAACGAATGACCCCATCAGTCATCAACCTCACTGGCCTCCCATGCTGACCAAACTTCCTTCAGACATTCCAAAGTTTGAAGGAAAGGTAGGGCAAGACCCGCAAAACAAAATCATGTCGTTCCACATATGGTGGTCCTCAAACAACATTGTGGATGACTCCATCTGACTGAGGCTATTCCAATGCACACTTACAAGTGTTACGGCTAAATGGTATATCGAACTGTCCCAAGCCTCTTACCCTGATTTCACTTCATTGGCCTTCATGTTCCTCTAATACTTCCAAATCCCGGTAAAATATGATGAGGGCATGGAAATCCTGTTGTCATGTCATCATAATACCGCTACTCACATCACAGACCACATCCATGAGTGGCAGTGGTGACACAACCTATGCAAGATCCAACTGGATGACATGATCTTCCTAGATTGGTTTCTGAAAATATTGCTCCCACTTATAGCCAAGGACATCGCCTTTGAGCCGCCTCAAACTAAGGAGGAGTCCATATTAAAGGCCTAATAGTTCGATTTAATTTATTCCTAGTCCATGTATCTATACACCATCATACCATATGCTCCCCGTGCCATCACCTCCCGTGGTGATACAATGGGGGCATCCCATGTAGTGGATGCTATCATCGGCTCCATCACAAAGCACCCTCAGTACTATGTGGAAATCCCTATGATGTTGCCACACCCATCAAACATCCATAATGTTGCACAACCAAACCAAGTCCTCGATTATTCACAGATGGTGGCCCAGTCTGGAGCCACCACCTCCTATTCACATCTTGTGCCGAATAAGCCCGCCCACAGTTTGACTTAGCCGAAAAAGGCGTATTCTGACCAAGTGGATAGATTCGTAGCTTCCCCAACTCCCCCGATCTATTACACACCACCATTGCAACATGCATCGACTCCTACCCCGTCACCTCTAGTTTCCACAAGACAAGTTTTTTCTCAGCAAAACCTTCCCAACTAGCTCACGCCTAACAACCAACAAGGGAAGGGTAAGAAAAACCAAGGGATAAACCGAGGTAATAATCAGCTGCAAGGAGGCGGCCAACACCCCAACCCACCCAACAACAAAGGTGTCAATCCATCGGCATAGAACCCCAAACACCATGACCGATCAGGAGGAAAAAATACATTAAGGACTAATCATCCGTGTAAATTATGCAATTTCTACAGTCACTACACTCATGAATTCCCTCATATGCATCATGTTAAACAGTTTCTCCAAAACGAAGCTCAACAGGACACTAATGCGGTAGCACAAGCTCATCCCAACCCAGCACCACCAGGCCCCCTACCTATGGTGCTCCAAAATCCATTGCCACTCCAAGGGTTGATTTCCACCATAGACTTGGCCCTACCTACACCCGCAGCTCCTGCTGTAGCTCCGCCTATAGAGACTGGCGTCCATCACCTGATGGCACTGTCAACTAAAGAAGTCAACCTTCAAACTAGGGGGAACTAGTATGACTCCACCATGTGAACCACTGACCCATTAGCGGCATCTACCTCCAGCACTACCAACATGCCCCTCCACTCACCTATGCTCCACATTGATGGAGCGGCAAAAGGTCCACGATTTCCTATACGACGTATCGCCAACATTGAAACTATGTGAGATGCCTTAAATTATAACATCATTGATGACTTGGCCCAACCACCTACATCCATGTCTGCTCTATAAGTGCTCAAAAATTTCCCTCTGCAGTGGAAATCATTTTTATATGCACTTGGTGTCGTGGATCCTTCTGACTCTAGATTGATCACGTTTGATCTGGATCAAGGAGAACCCAGAATTCTATCCACCATCACCTTCCAAATTCTAGTCTCAATATGAAATTTTGTCATGCATCGATGTATCATTGATGAAGGGGCATCTACCTGCATCATGTCAACCATTGTATGAAAAAACCTTGGGTCCCCCACCCTCAACCATCCTCTATCACAGTCCATGCCTACGATGGGAATGTTACCAAGGATGAGGGAATTCTCTCAAATGTTCCTATTTCCTTAGTCAGGAAGATAGTTTTGATTGACATCGAGGTTATTAATGCCCAACTTGATAATAAATTCCTCCTAGTACATAGTTACATGTATGCCATGAGGGTCATGGCACCCACCGTCTTTCGACTCCACATGTTCCCTTATGATGGAAAGACTGTGACAGTTGACTAGTTGATGTACTATTATCGACAGGGACTGACCACACCAAAACATGTCATTCCTACCATTGATACTACCATTAACAACTTGTCCATCCCGTCGTTATCGACTATTGGACCAGGATTATTTTCCAACACCTCGATGATGGACACTTTTCCATCTGTGCCCCCTCCCTCTCTTCCAAATGGCATAGGGGATTTGTGTACTATCACATCAAGTACTATCCTGACCACAACGCAACCTCAGTTGCAACCTCAACCTCATTCACTGGGGAACTATTGGGGTTCATTCCCGATTCACATGATTCCCTTCCTTTTTCTCATGATTGTTTCGCCGAGTACGTTGGGACACCTTTTTTCTCAAGCATTCACACACCATTCTGGATCGAGAACGAACAAACCTTCGATATATAATTCTAGTAGGCCTTTCCCATCATTGACCGTGGAAGATCCACCTGATCTATCTCGATACCACTTTCGTGGTGAAGGAGAAATCTCTGAAACTGCCACCTATTTCACCCCATTTCACTTAGTCTATGGTGTGGAATCGTTTCTTCCCATTGAAGGACAAATTTCGTCACCTCGCCTTGTCGATGAACTTCTACCTGACACTTCACCATTAGAAGAACCCCTACTTATGCTTGAACAGAATAATGAGGACCATCCTTCTTCTCTTAAAATGATTGAAGAAACCAAGACTTGGTCGAAATCCCATCATGACCCCCACATCCACCCACACACCTTTAGCGAGGGGGGCCTAGTCCTCGTCCAATACCAAGCCAATGATAAGTTAGGAAAAGGGAAGTCTAATTCCTCATGGTATGACCCATACATCATCCATTGATGTCTCAGCAAGGGGTCATACATCCTTGCTGAATCTGACAACCACCTCTTGAAGAATCCCTACAATGGGCTCTACCTCATGAGATTCTATGCCTAAAGTCACTCACCATGCCTACCCTTGTAGCATAATTTTTATTTTTGTTTTGCATAATTTTACCACAATGAGGTGACTGCCTCCAGTAGTTGCTTCATGTCTAGTCACAGTGATTCCATTATAGAACTCTGTCGCATCATTTTCACGTGCAGAGGTAGATATAATCCCTACCTCTGTGCTGTTGGTATCCCATTGGAGGGTGCAGTCCCGCATCTGCACATGTACAAAATATGTTGCACGTTTGATATATGTTGCATACCGTCAAGTCCCTAGATTTGAACTGGAGGTTGATGCATCTCTAGGATCTCCTGGGTTTTTCCATGCTCGCATATGGATCATCCTCTATGAGGATAGGAAGTTTCCACCACTATGCAAAAATCTCTTGGGTAATGAGATGACCTATACTAGATTGAATCCCTCCTTACTTTATTTGAGCCATTGCTTGGAGCCACTTATATTTGTGTTCCACCACATGAATCATACCTTGTATGTTGAGGTAGCTCCGTACTCATAGGCCTCCATTTGGTCTATTTTTTCCTCATGCACCACTGCACCAGGGGCAGCATCACTAGCTGCTAGTCAGATTCATCCAGAGTCTTTTTGAGATACCGTTCACACCACCAGGTTTGGTTTTCTGCCCTCTGTCTTTTGACGAGACCCTCGTCTTGTGCTCTCACTGTGTTTTTTTAGGCCATTTCCCATAATACACTATGATTTGCATTCCATCACATGGATCACCCATTGTATGTATTGGCATGTTCACATGCCATTTGTTAAATCCATACTGCACAATTGGCCATCTTTGGACCGCTATCCATCATCCCGCAAGGGTGAAACATTAGTATTCTACATTTATGCTCATCATCCATGTTCACAACATAACCTATTTCCATAGATTGAACACTTCCCCCTTGCTTGCTTGACCAATATAGAGTTTATGTTAAGTTTTTTTCTGACTCTTAAAAGAATGAAAATATTTTCGAGCGTGCTTGCTTCCTTTCATGCTCGTTAAAGTATTTGAAAGGGAATCTATGTAGCCTCTCTTTCCTTTTTTTCAAACTATTTAAACTATCAAGAAAAATACCACTCTGGCACATTCAGGCTAGAAAAATTTCCCTTTGCATCCTTTTATGCTTTATCGGGCATTGGGAGCGAACTTTATGAAAAATCTCATCATAGGTTGTCTTTAATCACTTTTCCAACCTTCTCATCAACAGAATATTTTTGAGCAAACTTGGTTTCATTCATGCTCGTAAACGTATTTGAATGACCGTCTAGTTAGTGTAAGTTTAACCTTTTCTGTCCTGATTGGACTACCAATGGTAAATAAGTCTCCTATCCCCCAAAAAGGGTGGGCTAGTTCTCCTAAGTACACGTTTATCCTTTTTCGGACACAGTAGACTATCAACGAAAAAGAGACCCCACTAGAATATTCTTCCTATTTTCAGACTCTCTAAAAATGAAAATACCATCGAGCATTGAATTTCTCATGCTCGCTAAAAATCCATGATATCATATCATAATGGTGCCTTTATGCGCCACCCCATATATTACTGTTTGGAAACATTCCCCCATTGGGTCGCCTTTGTTCAGAGTATTCTACGATGAGTCTTCCTTGGATCTCCTGGATATCAATAGTCCAAGTTATCTCCCTCAGTATTTGCCATATACAGTTACATTCCCGGTATCACAGCTATGATCCCTCTCCCATGAGTCAGTTTCATTTGCTTCCGGGTCAGCCATGCTTTCATACTCCACACAAAGAAATTTTGAGTCCTCTGTACTCCCTCTGCCCCTGTGCTAGTACCTAGATTGGCACACATCTTTGGTTATCCCCCTCATGCTTCAGGTCAAGGAAACATTATTTCCTTGGTCAGTTACAGGTCTCCCTCTATCAACAACAACACATCTATTCTAGAGGAAAGGACTAGAGGTCCCTATATACTAGTTTCATTAACCTCATTGATGAGTTTCTTGAACCACTTTGAGAGGAGTCATTACTGCCTCTCGGGATGGTTTTGTCTCATGTGCTCAAATCCAGCTACATCATTGCACCATTGAGATTCATATAGGGTATTGGTCCGTGCAGTACTTGGTTGAAGACCCTAGTTGTCACCTGACTTTAGCACATTTGTGAGTCTATTACGGGACCCATACAGGTTCATGTCCCTTGTGATTTTCGGGTTGCATTGGAAACAATGTTCAAAATCCCCCAAATCAATGCTTCTGTGTATATTCATGATTGATGCAACATATTATACCACAGAGACTCTACCTCTCTGTTAGTGAGTCCCTATAGTTGTGTAACTTCTAGATCCAACATGGCTTCATTTGTGAAGATATAACATCCCACGAGAATGCCATGGTTCCTATGTATCCATTCTTCAAATCAGCATTGTATTCAGCTTCTCAAGGAGGCCACCATTATGTAACAACAATTGTATATGATCGACTCCTAGATTTTGGAGCCTCGACCCAATTATTTATTCTTTTGACATTGTTACGAGCATGGGTATGCCTGCCTCATCCATATACATGTCACATATTCTTTGTATTTCACCCATTGATGGGAACAACATTAATACAAAAACCAAAATCCACCGTGTCTTGAACGAGGAAGCACTGCTTCTTCACAGGTCTCTCCACTATAACAATGATCCTATGATTTCTGTCAGCCATACGATGAGATCCTGCCCTCACACATCAGGGGGCATCTATTAATGCAAAAAATTGCTCAACTAGCTCTAAATGGCTAAACCATATACATACATCTACTTCCTATCTTTTTTCCCTCATGTTTGACCTCCATAACTATGTTTTAACCTTATTCTCTCTCAAAAAGCTCCAAAAATATTAAAAAGGGCTTAAAACCCCTCAAAAGGGATTAAAACCCCCAAAAAGAGCTAAACACCCACAAAGAGGCTTAAAAATGCCCAAAAGGGATAAAAACTCTAAATAGGGATTAAAACCCTAAATAGGGTTCCAAAACCCTAAAAGAGAGAAAAGAACAATAAAAACTATAAAATAATGTGTAGGTCTCCATCACAAGATTCACTTATTCCTTCGCTCATTTTTCTATTATTCGTGAGTACGTTGAGAATCATTCCTCTCACAATATTCACATCATTTTCCAATCATTCCATTGCCCCACCATCTCCCCACCTTGTATGTTGAGGCATCCTCCATACTATTTAGCCTATGGAGAGGTAGTACCATCCAAGCTAGGGCACGGTGGCCTAATTTCAAAGGAAAGAGAAGGTATATCTGTCCCATCTTGTTTATTTAGTTTAATAGTTGGCTTATTCTTCATTGAATTGCTAATCGTTTGTTTGCAACTTGTTTTTTATCCTTTTGAACTCTACCCTTCTGTCCCTTTAACGAAAGGGAGGTTCTTTTCACATAGCTAGGGTGAAAATCCAGCTACATACACATTTTTTAGGAAGCAATGAATAATATCACTGATCCAGATACCAAGTCCCATATATACAAGTACCAGAAGGATATCAAGATAAGAATTCTCTGTAAAAAAAGAAGATAAACTTGAGATAAAACAAAATCTTCAGAAGGAGAAAACAGAAAAGGAAGCAAGAGAACATGCAGCAAGTTCTATTGCTTTCCTTGTTGCTCAACCCAAGGACAAAGGTAAAGGTGTCCTTAAAGTCCCATCCAGTCCTCGTCTTGCTTCAATGGAATATGCATTGTAGAAGGGGGCATAATTCAAGAGGAATCTTGAAAAAACCAGTTCCCAACTGCAAACCCGTACAGAGATGGTTGAAACCCATCCTAAGAAACAAAATATTCAAGTGAGATTAGAAGAGACTCAATTGTAGGAAGAGCCTACAAAAGAAAGATTGATGTCCTCGCTCCCTATAGTTAAACAAGAGAAAGTTCATGTGCAGGATCTTTCTATACAACAGGTAACTTCCTTATCTTCATCTCAGGTTGAAATTCATGATGTGCATAGTGATATGGAAATGGAAGAAGACCCTGCTATTTTGTCAATGGGGTGCAAATTTTGTATTGCAATTTGCGAGAAGAAATTGATATTCCAGAAGAAATTGAGAAATATCAGAAAACCCTGACCAACCGAAAGTCTTCCTTCTATATGTCAAGGTTTGTGATGGATGCATTCTATGTGTCTTCTTCTTTCCTGGATTTAAATTGGTATTGGGATGAGAAATATTCACCTGTACATATATATTGCTCCAATATGTCGGAAGATAACTTCATCCCTCAAGTTTGTGAGTTGTGTGACCTATTACTTGGGTCAGTGCATTTTAAAATTTTCAAGGAAGATGCTCTTGTGTTCTCTAAAGCTGCTAGGGCACTAATTTCATTATATGGTGACTGTTACGTAGGATAATATTTATCTTATATAAGGATTTGGGGCAGCAATACAGTCCACCTGCTTCCTAGGATAGTTCCCGACCACATGGTGCTGCAATAATTTGCTTACCAGACTGTCATCGATGGGGTTTTTCCCAAGTTGAATAAGCATAAGAAAAGGGCTTGGCCCAAATTTCCTATATCTCTCGACTCTCTTGTGTTACAGAACCCCACCCATGCATCCATGCTAGGAAAGGAAATTTATGTTATGAACTTGTGGTAGGAATCCAAAAGAATGCATGACCCAATGGATTATTTGGAAAACCTCTTTGCTCATGAGAACGTTATATTTCATTATTTAAATGAAAATCACCCTGATGATTCCATGCTCTGAGAAGCTACACATTTTCAAGAAGCAATGAGTAAGATCACTGATCTGGATACCAAGTCCCATCTATACAAGTACCAGAAGGATCTCAAGATAAAAATTCTCTGTGAAAGAGAATATAAACTTGAGATAAAAAAAAATATTCAGAAGGAGAAAACATAAAAGGAAGTAATAAAATATGCAACAAGTTCTAATGCTTCCCTCGCTGCTCAACCCAATGATAAAGGTAAAGGTGTCTTTGAATTCCCATCCCTTCCTCATCTTGCTTCAATGGAAGATGCATTGTAGAAGGGGGCAGAATTCAAGAGGAATCTTGAAAAAATCAGTTCCTGACTGCAAACATATTGAGAGATGGCTGAAACCCAACCTAAGAAACAAAAGATTCAAGTGATCTCGGAACATACTCAATTGCAGGAAGAGCCTTCAAAATAAATATCGATGTCTTCACTCCCTATTGTCAAACAGGAGCAAGTCCATGTGTATGATCTTTGTACACAACAAGGAACTTCTTTATCTTCAACACATGTTGAAATTCATGATGTGCATAGTGATCTGGAAATGGAAGAAGACCCTGCTACTTAACCAAATGTTGTTTTGACTACCCTTTTGTCATCCAATATTCCCAATCTCCAAGGTTTTCCCAATATGTTAGATTTGTCATATTCCCAACAATACTTTTCCAAGATAAATCTCTCATCGATTATGGGAGCTGCTACTAGCATTCCCACAATTTCAATTGACTCACCTATTCATTTTTCTCCTCTTCCCCTTTCACTACCTCACCCTATCACAACGTCCCCACCTATTAACACTTATTCTACTTCGATGACTCTTCCTCACAAAGAAGTTTTTCCTATGTCTGATTCTTTTACATCCCTTACCTTTACCTATGCTTCTTGTCCCATGAATATCCCTACCCTCACCATAGAAATCCCCTTAAATCAAACCCAAACCAATCCCCTAGTCACCGTCTAGCACCAAACCACTTCATCATCAGAAGTGATGGCAGATTTTGGAGAGGATGTTGTGGTATCCATGGGAAAATACTATTGGAGAAAAATGGACAAAGTTGTGGTAAAGAGGGGAGAGAAGAGAGCCAGAGAAGGTTCATCAAAACAAGTGCCTGCCCATAATCAGGTTATTTGGAGGTCAGATTCCACTAACATTCAACAAGGGGCATTCGATACAACAGTTTCCATGGGAGTTTTCGTAGGTGCAAACTTTGACTTAGTTTCACAACTAAGTTTGGTTCTTAGGGATAAAGAAAAAGAACTACAGAAATCCAAAGTGAACTTGGCAGCAACGGAGAAGAAACATGAACAAGAAGTTAACTAGATGAAGCAAAAGCATGAAGAAATAGTTCGGCAGTGGAAATATAAAGTTGAACAACTAAAGATACAACTTGGGAATATCAATGTTCAAAATAAGCGGCTATCAGAACAAATTATCCTTCTTAATCAATAGCTTAAATATTCCAAACTAGCCTCAAAAGCTTCCTCCTTTCTAGGTCTGACACTGGAAGAATTCAAACAAATACTCTGCAGGGTGCATCAATAATTCTAACAGACCATGGTGGATATTTACACTTGTTTTGATGAGATTCAATGGTTGTATGAAGAGTTTCATAACCATTCTGAAACCCTCAAAACCCACCTTGATCACATAAGAAGAGCATTTACGGATTTTTAGCAGGTGACAAGTTGGCAGAAGCATATAAAAAAAAAATGGCATGACTTTCCGATATTGGATAATCTACAGTCTAAAGAGACTGAGGTTATTATTGATACATGTGAAGGTATCTATGATTCAGTGGAGACTCTGATCAATCAAGGACAGAGGGATTGCGAGTAGAGGTGGTCGAATGCTGAGGCTTTGCTAACCTATTTGGGCTTACCTGTCTTGGATCCTATTATTCAGGCACCTTCGCCTAAGCTTCAGCTAGAAGATGTGGAATGACATTTTGATGATGACCAGGAACTAATCCATCGAATGAATTGGCTTACAATGCAAGATATCGGGATATGGATCGAGGTTCATCATGCTTCGATAGCTCAAATACAAGAGTTCGTGAAAGAGTGGAAGAAACTAGAAAAGAGGGATATTTCCTCCCAAATTTGTAAAACCAAAATCTACTTGAGGCATGCCCATTTCCAGGAAATTGATGAACTTATGAACCTATATGCTAAGTGGCATTCCACCCTTGGCCAATCCTAAAAACTATTTGTTTTTTTAATCCCATGTTTTGGGAATTATTCTTTTCTTGTAAAATATGCAATCTTATTTAAGGATGGAATTTTCCAAGTAGAAGGGGGAACTTTTCAGAGAAAAAGGCTTAAGGAGTACATAGGAGACATGACTACTTGAAACATAACAGGATATTTTGTGGTTTTACTATTTTGTAATGTTTTGCAAATGAATAAAATTGAAGTTATCTCATATTATGTTCCATGGTTATTCATTGAATTTTTTTAAATGAATTTTAGCTTATCTCCCAATCTATTTGGCTCAATGATTATCATATATCTTTTATGGATATGTTGGTTCTTGTGTTGATGTTTATGTATTATAATTTACATATGTAATGTGTATCAAGTGAATGTATTTGTTTGGTGTGCATTATATTAATCCCACTGATGATAACTTATTAATCTCTGAATATTGATTTGTGAATTAATATTGTCTCTTGGGTTGTTGCGTATCTCTAATACTTTGGGAAGAATTCTTGGAAATTTTATTCGTTAGATTAGTCTAAATATAGTTGAAGGGAGTAATCTTGATCAGCATGTTTGCATGTTAAAGAAATTATTCTTTTTTCATTTGCTATATTTCACAACAAGCTTATTCCGAAACATTCCCTACAATGTTTAAGTGTCCTTAAGAAGTTAGTTAGAAATTACTTCTCTTTCGTTATCAATTTATACTAACAACAGATATTCTAGGTCTAATCAAACCTTGTGCTAGTGGAGGACGTGTATCCATAGGATTTATCCATTTCAAATAGCTTGAGGATAGAGTCTTCTCTGCATGGAAACGATTTGAAGCTAGGTTATCTCCTTGTGTTGATTTCCTTGTAGAATTTTCCAGCTACCTACACATCAGGCCCATCAACAAATGGTGCTAGAAGGAGGGCCATTCTGAAATATGTCAAAGATAAACCCTCTCAAAATTCCTCAAAATATATCACCTATCATTACTAGAATCCATGTACAAGCTTCTACGTCTACAGCACGACTTATAGAAGACGCGACAACCATCCCAGCCACTTCTTTTGTACAAATTGTTCCTGGTAATCCACTGCAAATTCTCTTTGTTTCACCAACAAGGGGAACCCTAACACTTGAAAAATTGTCAAAACACACTCAATACCCAGTCACAAGGATTGAGCAGAGAGCCGAAATCAATTGGAGCCTCACATACGCTTTACCCTCAGGACATTCTTCTCCTGTGAGCACAAGTGCTCAAAATACCATTAAACAAACAATAGTTCCTGAATTCCATACAAACCAACTATTTGGTCAGAAATATCAAACCCTAGAAGATCCACCTCGTATTTTTGGTGCTTCACCACCTACAAAACCCCCTCATCATCTTCTTCCTCTGAAGAATCCTCAGACAACGATTCTTCCTCAGAGTCTTCAGAACATCCATCAGGAAATTTACTAGAATAACAGGAATTTCCATAAGGACCAATGGTTGACGATCTTAATAGACCGTGGTTGGATATATATGTAGTGTTGATCCCAAGGAAATCACACAAACTTCCAAATAACCCTGAGAAATGGATTCCTATATTTGATCTAGACGACAGAATCTTTGCAGAACATCATATTAAGATTTATATGCAGGCTATATGACTGAGAAATGTAATTCATGAGGATGTTGTATGTCGGTTATTTCCTTACACTTTTGAGGGGAAAGCGTCAACTTGGTATTTTTCATTAGAATCAACCTCTATCAACTCTTGGCAACAATTCAAAGCATTATTTCTCCAAAAGTTAGGATATGATGTACCTCAGAATATTTGGTCATTGAGTTGTCATCGTTTAGGATAAATCCTAAAGAAGGAGTGAAAGATTATAATTAGAGGATTTCCTTCTTAAAAAATAGGATTCCTACTACACTCCTCCCTATTGAATAATTGCTAATAGCATACTACATTAAGGGTTTTCCTACAACCATTTCTATGTGGGTCAAACGTGCTAACAAGACGACCTTACAACATTCCTTCATTGAGGCTTTTCTTGTAGAAAAGGACATGTATGGTCTTAAGGAAAATCCAAACCAAGAACCTAAATGACCTTCTACTTCTAGGAGAAGTAAAGAGCATGTTCCTAAGCCCACGACCTTAGATAAAGACCCACATGAAATGGACAACATGAATAAATTGTTGCAAAAAATTTCCAATGATACGGTCGATCTCAAGAGGCAAAATGGTGATAACTAAAGAAATAACAGAGGTCATATAAGGAAACTACCTAGGAGACCTTATCAACCTCCTTCAAATCAACCACCTCCGAACCATGGGTAAACACTTACATTCGATGAGACTTACTCTATTTTCAAATCCCTAACCTCTACTCCTCCAAATACACAAAACAATGGTAGACAAGAAATTGCAGAAACTATACCTTCTAATAATGAACATGATCCATTTATCAATACTTTTAATTGTTTTTCGGAGCTTCCTATGGCTGAAGAAGAACAAGAGGAAGATACATTTTTTTTTTGATTTTCAACATTCCTACAATACGAGGAGTAAAGGATTACCACCACAAGACACTCCACCAACAACGTTTGCACAGACAACAAGTAAGACAACCCTGATAAAAGAAAAGGTAATTCTTGAGGTTGAGTACAATCTTATAGATGATTTGAAAAGGGCTAAAGCTAACATCTCTCTTTTTGAACTTCTTAATATACCATCTATCAGAGAGGGTTTTCCTAAAAGCATGGTATTGAATATGTCAAGAGAGGCTCAAAACCATAACTTAGAAGTTTGTACAAAACTCGAGTCCCAAAAATATGCTACTAATAAGGTTCCACCTTTCTTGCTAACTTTTGAGATCTTCAATAGTAATGTCCATAACTGTATGATCAACTCAGGAGCATCTTCAAATGTTATTCATGTTTTAGTATGCAGAAAGTTAAACACAGTGTGGGAGTCTTTCCCTACGTAGATAGTGTAGCTCGATAGATCCAAAGTAAAAGTACTGGGTGAATTGAAAAATGTTCTTCTAACGTTATCTGTTGACCCCAAAATACAACAAACAGTAGACATTGTAGTGGTTGATGTACCAAAAACTTATGGTATGTGGTTAAGCTGAGATTGGTCTAAAAATTTGAAGGGATATTTTGCCATAGACTGGTCTCACTTCTGAATTCCGTACAATGGGAGGCCAAATTAGATTAAGATAAAAAGGGAGCCTCTTATGAAATAGACCATCATAGATCTTAATGATCCAGCTGAACCTACACATTTTGTAAATTTGGTTGTTGAACATTATACTTTTGACTCCTACTTTGGCGATTTTCCTGCTGATATTTCTCTGAATCAGAATGTCAACAAATTTTTGGAAATTGATAACTATAAGGTTGTTCCATTTGTTGGTGAGATTGTACATAATGTGTATAATGTTAATAAAAAATTTATATTAGATTTATCCTCATGGATGCTCTTTTTTATGGTTCCAGGTCCAAAGATGGTGTCGGTGCTGGTTGTGTGCTCATAGACTCGAAAGGTGCAAAATGGATGCTTTCATGTAGATTAGAGTTATAGTGCACCAATAATATTTTGAAATATGAATCCTTGGTACAAGGACTGAAGAAATCGATTGATTTGGGAGCTGATGTCATTCACTACTATGGCGACTCGGAGATCATTGTTAAACAGGTAAGAAACTAGATCCACTGCTTAGATCCTCATATTTTGAACTATCAAAAATTTGTAAGGGATATGACTAATCCTTTCCAAGATTTTAATATTAATTTTGTCCCTATATCACAAAATTTTGATGCCGGCCTATTGGAAAATACCGCATCCAGAATTATCCCACCAAAAGGTCTCTCTCTTGAACCCTTTTCCATAGAACTCATGTATAGGTCGTCCATACCAGACAATGTTACCAATTGGAAGATATTTGACAATGATGTTCAAATTCTATATTTCATCACAACACAATATACCTTTAAGGAATTTTCCATAGATGAGGTTGAACATGAAAATTCCTTATCTGATAATATCTTTCCTTCCAATATGATTCCCAAGTTAGTTTTAAACTTAGATAGGATTTATGATTTGCAAGATAAATTTAAAGGGAATCCTAATTGAAAAACACAGAGTTCTACTCGCAATCAGAAGACTGTCAATCTAGGTACTAGAGACAATCCTCAGTTTATTAATATAGGCCCTACTTGTTCTCCTGAAGAGGAAAGGGATGGTTAAATTGTGTAAATAATACACAGATGTTTTTGCATGGACCTATGACGACCTAAAAACTTTTTATCCATCCATCATCCATCACAATATACTATTAAAGCCTGATATTAAGCTGTACCAGCAAAAGTCAAGGAAATTGCATCCAAGTATAGAGCCTTCCACAAAGAAAGAACTTGACAAACTTCTAAAATCAAGAATTGTTTTTCTTGTCAGACATACACAATGGATTTCTAATTTAGTTCTTGTTTGCAAGAAAAATGGAGAAATCAGATTATGTGTACTGGATTTTAGGAATCTCAACAGAGTATCCGAAAAGGAAAAGTATATAGTTCCATCCATTTAACAGATATTACAAACAGTATTGGGTGCAGAGATGTTCTATCTCCTTGATAGTTTTTCAAGGTATAACTAGGTTTTAGTGACAAACTATGACTAGCTGAAAACCTATTTCAGGAGGACATGGGGCACTTTTTCCTACAGGAGAATGCCCTTTTGGTAGATTAATGTTGGTGCCTCCTTTCAGAGAGCTATGGATATAGATTTCCTTGGTTTTATAGAAAGCTTTGTTGTCGTTTGTTTATATGATATTACCAATTTGACTAACAAACAACATGATCATTCACTAACCTTGAGGCATGTCTTCGGCAGATGCAGAAAATATGGCATTTCTTTAAACCCAAAGAAATCCATTTTTGTGGTTCCTAAAGATAAAATTTTGGGCATCATTGTTTCTAAAGATAGAATAATCATTGACCCTAAAATGGTGGAAGCAATTGAAAAAATCAGTCTTCCCGGTTCGAACAAAGCTATGTAATCTTTCCTAGGAAAGATAAACTTTGTCAGAATATTTTTCCATAACTTTGTACATATTGTCAGGCCTCTTCAAGACTTGGTAAAGAAGGATGTTATATTCAAAGACTCCGATGTACAGAAGGATGCATTTAATAAAATAAAGAAGGCCATTATGGAGACTCCTGCACTGTTTCCCCCCGATTTTCCAAGAGATTTTCGATTACACACGTTTTCCACTACCGTTTCATATGTTGCTATGCTCTCATAGAGAAATAATGAGGCCAATGAAATTCATGTGTATTTTATGAGCTCTACATTCAAAGGACCAGAATTGAATTATACAAAGATAGACAAACAAGCATATACTATCTACAAGTCTATGAAACATTTCAAGCATTATCTGCTGAAATCAAAGACAAAGGTAATAGTCTCATACACAGCAGTTAGAAACATGTTGATTCAGAGAGAGTTGGGAGAAAAAATATCTCACTAGATGACTGCACTCCACGAGTATGATTTGGAGATAAAACCTACCAAAATGGTAAAAGGGCATGGTTTATTCTTATTTCCAGCCCAATCCAATTTTCAGGAGCAGGAACAAAAATGTGTTCATGAGGAAGAAATATCAGTTGATTCTACTAATGTCATTACTGCTCTGTCATCTGAATGTTATGATGACATTATATTTTATCTCATTCACGGGTATGCCCCTCCAACTCTTGACTTCAAAAAAGATAGGACTCTGAGAATCAAAGAAACACCTTACCAGTTTGTTGATAATGCATTGTTTTGTAATAATTATGATGGTGTCTTTCTCAAGTTCGTTGAAAAACTAGAAGATGACAAAATTTTGGTTGCTTTACATGCAGGGCCTGCAGGTGGACATTACTTTGGAGAAACCACAACCCACGAGGTATTAAGAGTGGGATATTATTGGCCCACCTTGTTCAAATATGCATATAACCTTGTTAGGAAATGCGAGCCATGCCAAACATGTGCTAGAAAATTAAAGAAGTTGGTATTCCTCTACAACCTGTTACAGTCCAATACCCTTTTCAGAAGTGGGGGATGTATTTTTTCGGTCCTATCTCTCCTCCCTCCTCATTGCAGCACAAGTATATTCTGACTACAACAGATTATTTTACTCATTGGGTGGAAACAATCCCATTAAAGGTTTCTAACACTAACTCGGTCACATCATTCTTGGAGAGTAATATCCTTACCAAGTTTGGAGTACATGACTCTTTGGTTTTTGACAACTCTTCTTATTTTAACTCTATTGATCTTACTTAGTATGCCCTTGAGAATGGGATAAAGGTAAAATACTCTGCTAATTATCACCCATAAGTTAATGGCCTAGAAGAATCCTCTAATAAGAATTTGATCAATATTCTTAAGAAGACTGTAACTGATAGCCATAGGGATTGGCATAGTACTAAAATCTTTAATTCTTTATGGGAAGACAAGATAAATCCTAAAGTTGAAATTGGTAATCCTCCCTACAGTTTGGTCTATAGAAAATAAGTTGTCTTACCACCAAACCTCCTGCTTCCATCATTACATATTGCTAAGTCTTGTTCACAAGATCTGGAATCCTCTCCTTTACAGGATATAATTGATACCCTTCTCAAATTAGAAGAAGCAAGGGAAAGGTATAGGAACAAGCTGCACCATCATCAACAATTGGTTAAAAGGTGGTTTGATGATAAGTCATCCACAAATCGTCAGCTTGAGATTGGGGATCCAGTACTCAAGTGGGACAAGACCCAAAAAGACAAACGAGACTACACAAAGTTTCAGCGTCTTTGTTTAGGGCCGTTAATTATTATAGAAAACCTCAGCCATGGTATTGTCCACTTGCAAACGTTAGAAGGTGTTACAGACACATTTTCGATAAATGTCCAGATCCTCAAGAAATATTTCTCTTGAGGTAAGTTTTACTTACCTATACATAATGTGTGGGTTTGATTGGCTTTGGTTTGTTTTGTTTTTCTTTATTCTAGAATAATTGATATGACCACAACAGCTAATGCCTATTGGTAAAGTATTTTGTCCTAAAAAAATTTACCAAGGATTTTGACCTTAATATGTCAGGAACTTTTACTTGGGTTTGGACTAATATCCTTATGGTAAATAAATTCAAGATCTGTTGTTGGCATTATCTGTACTGGAATCCACATTTCTGATGATCATTATATTTATCGTCCTCATAATGGAGGAAAGTTGTTGAGGTCACTTTTGCATTCATGCCTGATATTATGGTGATAATAGTGGTACATCTATAATAGTTTCTCTAACCTTCAGGTTTCTTCTGATATCACCCTTGTCACCTGGGACCAAAATAAAATAAAAAATACCTCAATGATTGTAAGCTGTAAGATAGGATGTCTTATCACAAGTCGGCTTATCATGTTCATGATTTGTGAATGACATTACCATCAGTTGGTTCCTAAGCCAGGGTAATGGCTTGCAGTTCGTATCCTATTTAATTCTTCTTAAATACAAAATATTTATCTCTTTGTGCTCAATTACAGGAGGTCTTATCACAAACCGACATTACCATGTTCATGGATTATTCCTGGACTGAAATTACTAATAGGTGGTTACCAGGACATGGTAATTGCTTTTGGTGTAAAAAACCAAAATACAGGGAGTCTCTTGACAGAGCTAGCTTGTTCAGTTTCCAGGTAAAATATGTGTATGGCATTGTTCCCTAATAGGACAGTGTGCTTGAAACAATTGGGTTAATCTCATTTGTGTGTATATATATATATATATATATAAGGACAAAATGTATTGTAAATACTCATAATAAGAATCCTATTACCCAGGTGATTTTGGTTTGAGGGTCATGACATAAACATAGGGTTTCCTACTCATAAACTTATCTTTAACTGCTTATCACTGATATTTCTTCGTAGGGATGTTTTAGAATTATTTACAAATTTCCAATCTATTGAGTATTATTATCAATGATCACAGGTGTGTGTGATATAAATAATGTATTTTGCTCTACTAGATCTGGTTGATTCTCATTTGAGTTTACTACTGAACTTGATATCTTTATACTGACATGTATTCTTTGAAATTTCAAGTAGAAGTAACCAAAGATAACTGCTTCTCCCCAGCAAGTCACCATCTGTTGCTTCCTACAACAAATCCCCATTTTGAATAATCAAAATAGAATCCCCCATTGACTAGCTTGTCTATCCCGTCATCAATTAGGGAAATTATCAAGTTGTAAGTTCTTTGATGTTTTGTTTTATTGAATAAATTTCTTCATTAAACCTTGTTTTTTGGGATTTTTTGGGTTTTCGGGACCTTTTTATGTACTTTCAAATGTTTTTCAAAGTTTTTGACTCCCCACTTCTTAAACCGAAAAGCAGAAATCCTTTTTTTGGAGGTATGTTGAAGTCAGTTTTACGATTTCCGACATTTTGGATCTCAAGGATCTTATCTTTTCAAATAAATAAAAGTCACTTTGTCGATTTATGATTTTCGATTTCCGATTTTCGAGTGTCAAAAATCAGAAAAATATGGTTTTGTTAAAGTTATTTGGTGTTCCCCCGATTTTTTATTTCCGACATTTTGGATCTCAAATATTGGGAACATCATTTTCAATTTATGATTTATCCATCTTTCTGATTTCCTATTTCTGTGTATCGAAAACCAAAAACCCCACATCCTTCTTGGCTAAATGTTCATTCCCTGATTCTCGATTCCCAATTTTTGGTAATCATAAATCGAAAACCATGAAAATTGGGCCTGGTCAAATCCTGTATATTATTCCTCCACCTTGATTGGGGTCGTCCATGCATACGAAATCTACGGTCCAGATTCTTTTTGTCATTTGGTTTTGGGTTTTTAAAGTTCAAAGTTATGAATTCTTTTTACCATTTTACCCATGTTTTTTCACTATGCTTAGGGTTTTTACTGTGCATTTTCCCTGTGTCCCAGTGCACAGACTCACGGCCTTACGAGTGTTTTCACCGGTAAGTTTTCACCGCTTAACCGTTTTTTCTATTAAGTTTGAACTCACCTCATTATCAGACATGGTTTCCAAAATCCAATTAGAGAAGGCATCCACCGTGTCCAGGAACACCAGATCAAAATCGGCTCTTCAAGAGCAGAAGAATAAAGACCCCATTGCTGGTGTTTTTACTGACACTAGTGGGCGTGTGTCTGATACACTATATCTAGAGTGGTCCAGAATTTACTTTGTCCTTGAAAATTATGACTTTTCCTCTATTACCCATGACCAAACCACTTATCTACATATTCACAATTCCCAACTTCATTGTATTGCTACCATACCTCCATTCATTCCTTACACAGACCCTGTCAAGTGGGCATTGGACCATGTCGACCCTAAGGGGCACATGTTTCAGCGAAATGGATAATATCATGATTGCTTCATTCCATCCTGAGGTATTTTCTAGGGTTTATGCTTTGGGACCTCCCGAATAGATTCTTTCATTGAAATTTTCTGTTAAAACCCTCTCCAAATTCAATTATGAATAAGTAGTCAAATCCTAGCTAGAAGACCCAACACTAGTTATTCCTACTTCACTTCCGGTATATCCAATTTCTTGGTTTAGAGAACCGTTCTCATTACTAGAAGCCATGTTTTGTAGGTTATATGGATTACCAAACTATTCCTCATTCAGACCACAGTGCGTTCCTATGGAACACCATATTTTTATTACAGGTGATTCTTTCAATTGGGCACAAATTTTGTCTTGCAATTTGTGAGAATAAATTGACAAATATCAGAAAACCCCGTCCAATCGAAAGTTGACCTTCTATATGTCAGGGTTCATGATGGATGCATTCTGTGTGCCTTCTTCTAAGCTGGCTTTAAATTAGTATTGGGATGACAAATATCCACCTATACATGTATATTGCTCCAATATGTGGGAAGATAACTTCATCCCTCGAGCTTTTGAGCTGTGTGACCTATTTCTTGGGTCAATGTATTTTAAAGTTTTCAAGGCAGATGCTCCTGTGTTCTCTGAAGGTGCTAGGGCACTAATTTCATTATATGGTGACTGGTAAATAGGATATTATTTCTATTATATAAGGATTTGGGGCAGAAATACAATCCACTTGATTCTGAGGATAGTTCTCGACTGCATGGTGCTGCAAGAATTTTCTTACCACACTGTCATAGATGGGATTTTTCCCAAGTTGACTAAGCATAAGAAAAGGTCTTGGCCCAAATCTCCTATATCTCTCAACTCTCTTTTGTTGCAAAACCCCACCCATGCATCCCTGTTGGGAAAGGAATTTTATGTTATGAACTTGGGGGAGGAATCCAAAAGAATGCATCATCCAATGGCTTATTTGGAAAACCTCTTTGCTCATGAGCATGTTATACTTCATTATGTACATGAAAATGAACCTGATGATTCCATGTTCCAAGCAGCTACACATTTTCACGAAGTAATGAATAATATCATTGATTTGGATACCAAGTCCCATATATACAAGTACCAGAAGGATCTCAAGATAAGAATTCTTCATGAAAGAGAAGATAAACTTGAGATAAAAAAAAATCTTAAGAAGGAGAAAATAGAAAAGGAGGCAAGAGAACATGCAGAAAGTTCTGATGCTGCCCTTGTTGCTCAACCCAAGGATAAAGGTAAAGGTTTCCTTGAAGTCCCATCCATTCCTCATCTTCCTCCAATGGAAGATGCATTGCAAAAGGGGGAATAATTCAAGAGGAATCTTGAAAAAATCACTTCCCAACTACAAACCCATATAGAGATGGCTGAAACCCATCCTAAGAAACAAAAGATTCAAGTGATCTCAGAACATACTCAATTGCAGGAAGATCCTGCAAAAGAAAGATCGATGTCTTCGCTCCCTATTTTCAAACAAGAGCAAGCCCCTATGCAGTATCTTTCTACACAACATGTAACTTCCTTATCTTGATCTTAGCTTGAAATTCATGATGTGCATAGTGATATGGAAATGGAACAATACCCTTCTACTTTCCCAGACGTTTTTTTGACTACCCTTTTGTCATCCATTCCTAATCTCCAAGGTTTTCCCAATATGTTAGGTTTGTCATATTCCAAGAAATATTTTTTCGAGATAAATCTCTCACCGATTATGGGAGATACTACTGGAATTCCTACAATTTTAGTTGTCTCACCTATTCATACTTCTCATCTTCCCCTTTCACCACCTCATCCTATCACAATGTCCCTAATTTCCCAACCTCCCCAAGTGAACACTTCTTCTACTTTGATGACTCTTCGTCACAAAGAATTTTTTCACACATCTAATTCTTTTACATTCCTTACCTTTACCTCTACTCCCATGAATATCCCTCCCCTCAGCATAGAAATCCCCTTAATCAAAACCCAAATGGTTCCCCTGGTCACCATCCAGCACCAAACCACTTCATCATCAGAAGTGATGGAAGATTTTGGAGAGGTTGGTGTGGTATCAATGGGAAAATACTGTTGGAGTAAAAAGGACAAAGCTGTGGTAAAGAGGGGAGCTAAGAGATCCATAGAAGGTTCAGAAAAATAGGTTCCTTCCTATAATTAGGTTATTTCAAGGTTAGATTCCATTGACGTTAAACAAGAGGCATTGGATACAGTAGCTTCCATGGGAGTTTTTGCAGGTGCAAAATTTGAATCAGTTTCACAACTAAGTTTGGTTCCTGGGGATAAATAAAAAGAACTGTAGAAATACAAACTGGACTTTGCAGCAGCGGAGCAGAAACATGAACAAGAAGTTAACCAACTGAAGCAAAAGCATGAAGAAACAGTTCAATAGTGGCAAAATAAAGTTGAAAAACTGAAGCTACAACTTGGGAAAGCCAATGTTCTAAATCAGCGGCAAGTAGAACAAATTATCCTTGTTAATCAGCAGCTGAAAGATGTCCAGCTAGCCTCAAAAGCTTCCTCCTTTCTAGGTCTCACACCAGAAGAATTCAAACAAATACTCTATAGGGTGCATCAAGAATTCTGACAAACCATGGTGGATATGTACACTTGTTTTGATGAGATGCATGGGTTGTATTAAGAGCTTGATAAGCATTCTGAAACCCTTGAAACCCACCATGATCACATAAGAAGAGAATTTATGGATTTTGAGTAGGTGACAGGTTGGCAGAAGCATATCAAATAAAAACGGCATGACTTGCCGATCTTGTATATTCTACAGGCTACAAAACTGAGGTTATTATTGATACATGGGAAGGTATCTATGATTCAGTGGAGACTCTGATTAATGAAGGACAAAGGAATTACGAGTAGAGGTGGTCGGCTGCTGAGGCTTTGCTACCCTATTTGGGCTTACCTGTCTTGGATCCTATTAGTTAGGCACCTTCGCCTAAGCTTCAGCTGGAACATGTGGAATGACATTTTGATGATGACCAGGAACTGGTCCAGCAAATGAATCGTCTTACAATGCAAGTTATTGGGAGATGGATCGAGGTTACTGATGCTTCGATAGCTCAAATACAAGTGTTCATGAAAGAGTGGAAGAAACTAAAAAAGAGGGCGATTTCCTCCCAAATTTGTAAAAACGAAATCCACTTGAGGCATGCCCATTTCCAGGAAATTGATGAAATTATGAACCTATATGTCAAGTGGCATTCCACCCTTGTCCAATCCTAAAAACTGTTCGATTTTGTAATCCCATGTTTTGGGAATTATTCTTTTGTTTTAAAATCTATAAGATTATTTAAGGATGGAATTTTCCAAGTAGAAGGGGGGAATTTTCAGAGAAAAAGGGTTAAGGAGTACATAAGACACATGACTACCTGAAACATAACAGGGAGGTTTGTGGTTTTACTATTTTCTAATGTTTTGTAGATGAATAAAATTGCATTTATTTAGGTTTTCATAGGTTGTAATATTTACATCAGAGCTATCGAATCCTGTGTGGGAAACTTGTGTCTCTATGTATATTTCAGATCTCAAGCTTGTGTCCATCTTTAGGAGAAATTGATCTCAAGGATAATAATATAAAAGAGAATATATTAATAATTATTTGTAGTTTAATATTAGGGTTTCATGTCGATTCCAACTAAAAATTATTAAGAATTATCACTCTTTCTTAAGATTTGAATTAATGGTTGCCAAGAGTGTCATAGGTCCAATCCATCCCATGGTGTTTATAAACCATGTAGACTAATTCAGGTTGTGATTTGGTAGAAAATGAGACCTATTAAAGATCCTATCGACCCTAAACAACTCAGCGATGTCTATGAAGTTTCTTGTTCATGCAAGTTCTACTATATAGGTGAGACTAGACGTTCTTCCCACACTAGACTAGAAGAACATGGAGCTGACATAAGGAATGAACGTATTCATAGCTCGGTTCTTGCTGAGCACTGTTCCAAAACCAAACACCATATTTTCCTGGAAGACACCAAGATTTTAGCTAGGGAAAGCCATTACTTTAAAATAAAAATGAGAGAATCATTGGAAATTATTAAACACCCAAACAATCTAAACAAGGATGGAGGCCTTGAAATTAGCACTACTTGGCTTCCATCTATAGTAAACTAGAGATTAAGATAATTTAATCCATTTTAAAAAAAATTAAGATTAAAACTTTATTTAACTACTAAATATCAAAACCCTAATTATCTGGCCAACCTTTACTTATCTATGCAACTAATTACTATATAAATATGATCTTTTGCTCCTCATATAAACTTGATTATTCCTCCTAAAGATGGATCTTGCTATGGATTCGAAACGTCGGCAGACTATTTTGGATACTATGGTTTCTTTGAGACCTTCTGACATATAACAACATATAAATTATAATCATGAAATTTCACCATTAAAATTACTTCGGACAATCATTTAACAGAGAAATATCATAGAATTATAATTATGCAATACTTATCTAAATATTTTGTTCCTAAAGTAGGAAACTAACTGCATGTGAGCCATGCTCCTCTCAACCGTAGGACTTTTCCATCCTATATTATTTCATTTCCCAATTCAACCCTAAGCCGAGATCTAGAAATTAACCATAGGTAACTCACCAACTCTCTCAGCTCACTCATAGGTATAAAATAGGGATAATAATGCTCCTTCATAGACACATAGTGATACACTTGACTGCAAATGTCTAAGTTTCCCTCAAGGCTTCAGTTACACAAAAGGATTCACACGTAGCTTTAATTTCTCTTAGTTTGTTACGGAGAGAAATTCCTATGGCTTGAGGTACCACAACAAACAGCTTGACTCCATAAATCAATCCTTTCTAGTATGCAATAGAAATTAAATGTCTAACACTAAAGGATCAGACCTCGTACCTTACTTCAGACGGTTGAAGTAGATCCTCGTTGGGCTTTCCAACTTCAGCTTGAATTGATAGATTACTTCCTCAACAACAAGCAAACAATACTAGCATTCTATATATCATGGTGTTAGATCTATTCTACCATATATAATCAATAATGTATAAGAATTTGACATAATCCCATGGATAAAATATGCATTCAAACACACATTATTGGATAGGAAAAGATATTTCTATTAATATAAATCAAAGATTACAAGATACAACCTCTGACGGCATGTTTGCGAACCG